>CALSBV010012228.1:3755853-3804600 GCA_943590825.1 Bovichtus diacanthus | reverse complement strand
GTGTGTGTGTGTGTGTGTGTGTGTGTGTGTGTGTGTGTGTGTGTGTGAGTGTGTGAGTGAGAGATGGCATCTTAACCGTGCAAGATGTAGTCATGAAACTTTACAGATGTGTCGTTGAGATCAAAATGAAGGTTAAGTTCGAAGATGGCCGTGGTCTGAACAAGGGGCCATTGCCCCCCACACTTGATGCCCCCCACTTCAAGGCCCTGGCCCGATTTGGCGTCGCGGCTGCTGTGATCCCATTGCAAGATGGTCTCTAGTTTCACACTCATTTTGAATGCTTGTACAGAGTAAAGAGGGCCTGTACATTAAGGGGAAAAATATTCAATGTTCCTGTGTTTAAAACAGTAAATAACAACACTGATGATAAGGATGACCGCAACACTACTGTTGTATCGTGAACACACCATGAAGTCTGCAGAAGATGATCCGGCTGATACTAGCCAGACGGGCAGGTTGTTACTGGTGAATGAATCGTCACAGCTATCTCCACTGTGTTCAAAGGCAATCTGTATTTGTGGCTTAACCACAAGCTGCACATCCCACCAGTTTCTTGTCGTGTCCCTCTTGTCAATCATCTTGAAAGGAAGTCAAACAAGTGAAAGATGAGTTTCTTAAAAAGACAAATATAACCGGCTAGTTTCTCTGTATTCGATGTATTGCTGTAAGACCTATCCTTTAGGCTAGAGGGTGTTTTTAAGTCATTGCACGCTATTAAGGTGCATTATCTATTTATCACAAACTCATCAAGAAAGGAGTCTTTAAATGATTGTTAATTGCAACCATTTAAATGGCTGATTAATGCATTATCTACAGGAAAGTCATTCACATGCCTATAGTGATTATATAACTGTTCCTGAACTTCAGCAAGGGCATGCATTTATTTCAGCCTCCGAAAAAAACGAGGGGCAAAATATAGGATTATTGTTTCATCACTCTGGCAACATTCTTATACCGACCAAAAGGACGACAGCAGAGTTCAATCTTTTTCTTTTTAATGGCTCAGAGTGAAGACTGTGTGCGACTGTGGCAGTTTAAGTTGTGATCAAACTGGTGAGATTGTTGTTGGTAATATCTGGTACCTCTCAGCAAATCCTGGTCCATCAACCAACCGAGCACGCTTCAGCGAGACCATGATACTTAACCATCCACTTAACAAGATGGCACAGCAGCAGCAATTTTGGGAAAAAAAGGGCTGAGTGCCTATCAGTCTTTGAACTACTGCTTTAACTGCATTGCAGCAGAAGACCCACTTAATACAGAAGATGGCAGATAAGCCATCAGAAATTCAGAAGCCATGCATTGAACATCTAAAAGCTCTGATTGTAGAATATCTATATTGCAGTTGTAGTTCCAGCATTATGCGTTCATTTCTTTACATCCAAATTATTGGATTTTTTTTAAAAACTGGTCTGTCAGGGTGAAACTTCTGTAGAAGTACAATACAATGAGACACAGCTATGAATTATAAAAAAAAAACAAATTGTGCATTTAGCTCTTTTTAATTCATTGTTAAAATACTGTTTTATTGATATTTTTTGATGGACTTTAATGGAAAGGAAATGGGGAAACTGCACTCCCCATACCCCCACCCCTACCATTCACATGCTTTAGAGACCACATTTGAAACACCCAAGTAAAGGTCATAATATAGCCTAGTAATGAAGGTGATTGCAAATTGATTTTTTTTCAAATCAATTTCTTCACCTATCACCCTATCAGGAAAGCTACAGGCAACCTTCCATTATATTCTGCCGTCTTCCTTTTCATCTTGCAATTTCAGTTTTTTTTTCCCTACAGAATCATTTAACTTGACAATGACTTGAGAAGTATGACACCCAATTCAGCACCTCACTTGACATCAATCATAACAAATGTAGGTTAGATTGAAAAAAAGAAAAATAAAGCTGACACAGGCACACCTCAAGACAAACTGACATCCATATCCTCTTCAGTCACCTTTTTCTGCTTTGCCAAAATCTCAAACCGGTGAACCTGTTGAGACAAAAAACTGTTTCACTGACGCTATCGGCACCTTTCCCCTGCTCATCTGTTCCTGTCGCGGGTCACAAGGATGGACCAATCTAACACTTTCTAATCAAGCGGTCACCCTTTATCATCTCCAACTGACAGCTTTAAGTAGCCATAAATAAGCGTGGGCCAAGCTCCTCATTTGTCATGTGAAGGCCTGCTTGCTGTATATCTCTCCCTTTAGAGACCGTAGCTCTTCTTTACAGCTCCTGCCTTAAGTAGGCAATGCTGGGGAATGATGACAACATATAACTCTGTGATAATAATGGGCCTTTGCTCCTCAATGATGATGAAAGAAACGCCCTCATAAAAATACCTTTTTAAGCTTTTCATTTTATTAAACAACAGAGCTTCCATTAGTATCACAGAATTTTTATCGTGGTGGACCGCTGTGGGAAATTTCCAGCCTGCCAGGAAAAAAGATGTAATTACATCTAACGTATCGCCCTGTATCTTACTGGGGAAATGTATTCCATTCTCATTATTTTTTGTGGTTTCAAGGTTTCCAACTCGGGCAGGTAAATGCTGTATTGCTATTATCATCACACAAACCAACAGCCACATCCCAACTTCAGACATCCAGCAGCTTTTATATGAGAGATGACTTCAAATTTAGTTTCTCAGCAATAATGGACGACGTAATGTACTTCACTTAATAGCAATTGTAATAAGCAATAATAATAGCAAAAGTCATTTAAACTTGATCTATGGACATATTGGGTTCATTCAATGCTCCATAGTTTACATTATACTGCATGTTGCATCACTATAGTTCAGGCACCAGACTTTACACATCGTCAGTGAGTCTGAGATTAACGGTGCCAGTCATACATCTTAAAAAATGTGTCACACAGTGCTTAGTAATTAGTCTTGTGGAACTTTGCCCATTCTTAAAGGTTTTGTAGAAAATCACAGATGAGAATTATGTTGACAATTGAGCAGCTGCGAACAGGTAAGCTTCATACCCAGTGGCTGGCTGCTGTTGTGATGTTATGCATATTAAAGTAAGGGATATAACAAGTAGCTACACGATGACATTTTAAAATCTTTATTTTGTATCTCACTCACACAGGTGGAAATAATCAGATGACACGCTCTATCCAGGCATGGCTAGATCCTTTAAAATGACATGATTGACTGAAACTTGTTTTATATATTCCTACACGGCGGGGCAGGTAGAGCTGGTCGTCCTTGTCCTCAGTTCAATCAATGTTTTTAAATAAATGCTGTGCGGTGGATCTAATTTGCCGATGTGAAAAGTGGTTCATGTAGACTTGAAAAGTAACTTCAGGGTTTTCGGCAGAAAAGCTCGGTCCAAGTCGGTCGCTAGCTTCGGGGCTAACCTCCTTCACTCGTTAGCATTACACACACAACCTACGCACCAAGTTATTCCTTAGAGGAGTTTGCCACTTGTATAACACACTTACGTTTTTTTTTTTTTAAACATGCATATCGTGCTTGCAATAGACTGCCGTAAATCCTGAACTGATAAATATTGGGAAAAGTATTATTTAAAGAAACTTTAAAGTGTTACATTTGAGAATACAATTTTGTGCGGTGGTAGTTGGTAAAATAAGTGATTTAATTGGATTAGCCTGGCACATCCGCCGCCCGCAAAGCAGTCAATTTAGGGCAAACACTGGACACTGAATCCCAAATAACTTTCGCTGGTGGCTCACAGCCATCGGTGTGTAAGTGTCGTATGATGGTAAATTTGTAAAGCGCATTGGATAAAAGTAGTGTGTAAATGCAGCCTATTTTCCATTGTAAAATTGGTTAAAATAACTAAAATGCTACGCAATACCTAACTACGTGTGACATTGTGATGACAGTGCCCATTTCTTGCATAGACAAACTGCCTACCATTCTGAAATGAGCATGTCTGGCCAATTAATACTGAACTGAAGCAGAAGTACATCTCTAATGGGTTATAATTTGTGAAATTGGTGGATTAATGCGCAGTTGACTTTGTCTTCAGGAGTGGAGAACAAGCCTCTCTGCTGCAACATTAGATATGACTTTTCCACATTTTTTTTTTTTTTGCTATAACTATCAGAGATTTAAGCATGCAACAAAAAGGCAACAAAAAGGCAACAAAAAAGGACTGTAATGTCACGTAATTCCCAATCACCTTGAGAGCTTTCACAACCGTTTGTCCGAATGTGCCCAACACAGAGCCCATGCTGCTTCTGCATAATCCCCAGAACACAGTTATTGCAGACAATTTATGAATTGTGTATACTGCATTATGTATAAACTAATAATATATACACTTATCCACAGAAAACCATATTCAGAGCTCCATGAAAAATAAAAAATAAAAAGTTTAAATCTTTGTGTTTTTTTTTTTACAAATTTTAGCACATTCTGCCATAAGAGTGTTTAATCATGTGGTGGATTAATACAACTCCAACAATTCAATAAGAAAATATAAAAATTTCTCCGTGAAGCGACTTGTCACTAAATAGTCAATAGCTAGTCCACCTGGACTAACTGCCTTCACTTTATTCTGAAGGAGGCAGGCAAGGCACGGTAACTTGGCTTGTACACACACTTCAGTGCTACGTTCACAGCTACAACGTTACTGCTAACTTCATACTCACGTCAGACACTCTCTCTCTCGCTCGCACACTCGCCAATTTTTCACATATAGCAGATACGACACATCAGTGGGCTGAACGGACATTTTGTGGGGGTGGCAGACTGGCAGTTGAGTGAAATCATGTGGCTATGAACTGCTTTTATATTTTGAAGACGACTAAACCAAAAATGAAGAGGCATTTTTTTTTTAACTAGTCCTGTAACATTATCCCCACCACTCGGGGTTGCCATCTTTCTCAGCTCCGATGCCTGTTCCATCAGAAGAGAGTGACCTCTGGTGGAACGTCTGCTTTCAAACCTGACATCTTAAATGTCAGGCATCAGATTTTCCGAGTAGAGAAGAGAGAAACGTTTACACGGATGCCCAGTGCCCTCCCAAGAAAACGGTTTCTCAGAAAAAATTATGCGAGTATGTTGTTTTGACAAAACAGTCTTGCGGCGTAGTAATTGTGGAGAGACTGTGGTAGTGTTGCGTTATGATGGAGCCACAAAGTCTGCAGGTTGGGGCGGATGGATGGGTCGACGAAACTCCAGACATGGGACAATGCTGTTTTTTTCCCCCCCGTTTTCTACTTGCAGTCAAACTTAACCCTAACCAAGTACGAAAAGAAAACCGATATGTCGTCCTGTCGAGAGTGGCTTCAGATAGAAATACGAGGAATTCATTTTAAATGATTTTAATTTGGAGATTTCTGGTGGAAAAGCTTGATTTCTTGGTTGTGTGCTTTATGTGTGTATGAACATGTTTTTCACAACAGTTGTATGATTATTATTGTCACGATGATATTATTTCATGCAATCAGTCATGTATGTGGTAAGAGCTTTTGATAAACCAAATATAGCTTATTTCATGGGTTTACTGTAAGATGTGGAGTACTGTACATTAGACTTAATAGTGTTAAATTGTGGACACACAGAGCAATTGTTTAGTATTCGCTTCCAGAGGCCATCAAGTTGAAGTGGTTTGCATGAGGATTTCACAAGAAAGTGGTAATCATCCGAGACAACTCCACCGGATTACCTCCTGTTGAAAGGCAATTTATGAAGTGGATGGGTGCCCAGGACGTAGCCCCATGGGACACCTTCTTCGGTATGCTCTGCTGATCAGTTTAAAGAAGAGAAAACGTCCGACAACATTATATTTTCTCTGGATGTCTCAGTCCAAACTGGAGACTACTTTGACATCGAAGTGTTGTCGATTTTAAACATTTTATACGTTGCGATGATATTGTTTGATTAAAGCTAATCGGTGATAATTGGATCTTAATGGAGCTCGTACACAGACGGAGCAGAAGCAGAAAGCAGTAATAAATATTACTCTCTTCCCTCAGGGGTTTTTGTTTTCGACCCCCCCCCCCTGTGTGAGATGCCTTTCGAGTATGGAAGTAAATGAGACTGGATAAGTTGAATAAGTGAATTGTCTTCTCTACTATCTTGGCAAGGGGAGAGTGTAATATAACTGGAAGTTTTTAATCTTGTAAAAAAAGTATTTAAAAACTAATCAAAACTTTCAAGAGGGCAAACAGGGCCGTATCAAAGTGCAACTGATACTGTTACTGTTACTTGTTCACAGGATGGATTCACAGGTTCATAGATTGTCATCAGAAGAAGAATAACAGGATCAGTTGTTTCAGCCAGTTCCTCAAAACATCAAAAGTTCACCTTCAAGTGACAAGGCTGTTGGAATTATGATGGGAGCAAATGAGGAATTTAGGTGACGTTAATATACAAAGTCTGCATATGAAGGAGGTTTGGGTGAGGAACACATCCGACTTTAACACAGAAAACTGCTGTGTTTCAACATTTAAACGTCTTGTTAAGCATGACCAAACCAAACACAAGTTTCTTCCTGCTTTAATAACTGAACCTAAAATCATTTTTATTTTATTTTATTTTTTAAACGCTGTGTAAATGTCATTTGAAAAAAGATGTAGAGCATCTCCACAACTATCAACACCAACTTTCCTAATAACAAAGGTCTGTTTAGTTGTCAGCATAGCGTTTTGACTTTTAAACGACTACACCCACAAAAGAGAAAATACTTTTTTAAAATGTGGTCCACAGTCTAATGTTAAACTTTGCCCAAAGACAGTAAATGAGTTTGTGGGTGGATTGTGATGGGAACAGAAACTGTGAGTTACTGAGATGGTAACTGTGAATCAAGTGATTCATACTAAGTTCAAAACCAAGGTCTCTCCACATTTAATAGATGGCACGTTGGATTTTTTTGTTGCGTAGAGGTCAAATAAATTCTGATTGCACTCTACTGAATGGTACACAAATGCCCCCATCTGTGGGTCGGGTGAATATACATCCTCCCAGAATAAATCGACAGAAATGATATGCTGCTGCCAGTCAGTGAGAGCACTTCAGAGGCGCCAGGGGAGTGTGTTGTGTGCCCTCCCTGACACTTACAGTGGATGCCTCCTCTACAACCCATTTACCTCTCATCTTAGTGTCAAGGGTTTGAATGCAGACCTAGTTTGAGCAGAGCCAGTTGTTTTAAGTTACTTCTGCTGGAACTTGATGTTGACTCATATTTGTGCTTTAAAATGTTATGCAGTTTATGCTAGTTTTGGTATAGGCAACATAATTAGGAGAAAATAGTCCTGTTAGTTTGGTACACTACAAGAAAAAATATATTTTCCATCTCGATAACATAAGAAGAGACTGATTTTAAATTAGTGGGCATCATTGATTATTTTTCTCCGATTTACTAATAATCTGACACAATAGTGTCCGTCCTCCACTTCATTATGTTTTTAGCTATTAGCAGTGCTTTGTATTGGAAGTAAATAAAATCCCACCCTGGCTTTAATTTACTTTACTGACCTGATGAGTCCCCTGAGGTTACCACAATAATTAGAGGAACTACAGTTTTGGCTCAATTTTCCTGTAAATCAGTGCTTGAGTGAGAGTGAGGTCAATAAAGATGATGGTTTGTGAGTTTTCGAAACCTTCTCTCCATAGTATCTTTTGCCTCAGTACATTTGTGCTACGAATGCATAACTAAGGGAAAGGCTTTAAAACTGTAACAGTAGCTTTGTGAAATTAGAACTAAGAAAACAGTCTACCAACACTTATTGGACATGTATGAGTTTGGCAATGTGAAAAACGAGTTTGGTGAAGATTAGGAATTAGGTATGTTTAAACTTTGGTTAAGATTAAGCAAGCAAAACAATGGGGTTTAAAGGGGTCTGTTGTGTGGACGTTTTGGTAAGAGATGTCCCGGTTCAATTCTTTGTGTTGTGTCAGCTGTCACAAAGTTGTTTTTTCTAGCAAAACTAAAGTTCAGCTGTCGTCGACTCCAAATCCGCTGTCTATCTCGTTTTTTAAAATTTTTTTATTACAAACTGCCTTTTTAAATCTCATGTTTCTTCTAAATATTATTTATTGTCCCAAATCTGTATTCTTTGTAAGAGTTTACTAATCTGTTTTGACAATGCACTTTGCAGACTTTGACAGATTAATTCTGACTGTAGATGTCAACATCAACGTTGCTAATCCTGTTGTTCTAGAGCAAATTAAGTCATTAGTTTACTAAGCCTTTTTTTTTTTTTTTTTTTCTTACCCTGCGTGTCTGATCCTATGCATAGACAAATATCAAATACACTAGACTTATTCAACCACATCTGTGTTTGTTGTAAGAAAAGTAATTACTGTGACATTAAAATGCAGCTGTTGGTAAAGTATTTAGGTTGTGTAAAAAAAAAAAGAAAGAAAAAAAAAAGAAAAATAACTTGGAAATGTTGTACATTGTACAAAATAAGTGTATATCATCTGGTGTATTAAATCAACATTTTAAGCAACTAATAACTACTTTATTGCCAATAGACTAAAATGTCTAGTTCATTTGGGGAAAAGGAAGAGCATACTTTACTGCTTATTGCAAGAGCAGACACACCATCACCTGCCTCTATATACCTGAACTTCACAGTATTTAGAGTATTTGGTACCAGTTGTTACGTCATGAAATAATCCAGTTTATAAGTAGATGAACTAAAATGAGCATATTTATCATTAGATCCTTGATTAGCCTGGGCAGTACATTAGTATGTCTTGTCAGTAAACCAGCTACTATAGCAACAAACGCAGTGCGAGCGAAAAGCGAAGGATAAAACGGCTCCGTTTCGATTCACATGATGAAGCCCCATCTCTAAATAATTAAATGGGCTATATAGCATGTAGGACAAATTTGTCAGTCCATCTTAAGTTTGACATTTTTTATGTTTTGGGGCATTTTATCACTTAAACTGAAGTCTGTTTGTTCCTATTCTGGTTTACATTTCCGATTGTACTGTATGAGGATAACGCCCTTGTTAGCATTCCATTCATGTTTTTGTCCAAATGAATAAGCTGACTCCTCACAATGGGTGCAAGACCATTATAATGTTCGACTATAGCCTCAATGTACAGCCTTAAAAGTTAGACATGCTCGAGAGCAAACCTGGGTTTTAACCTTGACTTTAGACAGAAATGTCCCCCTACAGTCAGACGCGTTGAATATGAATTGGTTTATGCATTTTGATGCACCTTTTTATTTCTCACTTGTTAAGGGAGTTACTTTGAAGAAAATAAAAGCAGGAAAAATTGCTGAGCTTGTATGGACCCATTAGTTAACACGTATACTTCAGGTACACACAGAGCACCGAGTCTGCCACAATTAAAAGCCTGCCACAGAAGTTTGCTTATTAGGGTTTAAAATGGGTACATCATTCTAAATTATCATATCACCTCTGAAACAACGACAAAGACAATACAAGTGTCAGAAAATTTGTAATTTTCCCATTATCCCTTCAATTTAAGCAGCAAATGGCAAGCAAGACACAGGAACTTGGCTTAGCATCTTGAGAAGTTGTAGCATTTAATTATGACAAATAAGCTATAATGCGTTCACAGCTATAATGTAAGTGCTAGCTTCATTCTGTCTCTCTCTGTCTCTCTCTGTCTCTGTCTGTCTCTCTCTCTGTCTCTCTCTCTCTCTCTGTCTCTCTCTCTCTCTGTCTCTCTCTCTCTGTCTCTCTCTCTGTCTCTCTCTCTGTCTCTCTCTCTCTCTGTCTCTCTCTCTCTGTCTCTCTGTGTGTGTCTCTCTCTGTGTGTGTCTCTCTCTCTGTCTCTCTCTGTGTGTGTCTCTCTCTCTGTCTCTCTCTCTGTCTCTCTCTCTCTCTCTCTGTCTCTCTCTCTGTCTCTCTGTGTGTGTCTCTCTCTGTCTCTCTCTGTCTCTCTCGTACGTCATACCGTCCTAGCCTAATGGCCATGAAATTTGGTACAGATGTTCATGTTCCCAGAATAAGATAAATTGTAATCACTTTGGTGATCTCATAACTTCTCAATGTAGCGCCATCATCGGGTCCAACTTTCAATTTTAAAATACTTGCAAAGGTTATGACATTTCCCATCAGCCCCAGCTGTGCTTTGTGTTCAACGCTAAAACATTCTGTCACTCTAAACTAATGTGCCGCACATGTTAAACATTATACTCTCTTCACATCGCATGTTTGCATCGTCAATGTGAGCATGTGTTTCTCGATCTGTGATTTATAAATATTTGACTTTGAACTGCTGTAACACCTTAATACTATTTTATTCTTAACATATATTTCTGTGGTGAAATCCTAGTACTCACTCTAGGTTAACTGTAAAAGAAAAGGTTAATGGTAAATGTAACTAATGGGTAAAAGTGCAACAAAATCAAAGCGTGCACATGTTTTGCCTTCTCAATTTTCAGTATGAAAGCAAATATTGCCTCCTTGGTACACAGCTGCCTGTCAGAGCATAGTAATGTAAAGTATAAATGCTGAGGAGCACAGAGGGTTCACTCAGTCACGCATTCTGTGATTAACTGCTGCTCGACTATGAAACCTTGGAGGACCTTACAAAGCATACACTCATAAAGAGAAGCCACGATCGGTCTATTACACTTTCAAACCTGCAGTAAGTAGGTTAATAAAGCCAAAATGGAAGAAAGCCCTATACATGATCATGTCATGAGGGAGCAAGATATTTCAACTACTGTGAACCTACACAGCCTTTGGACGACACATTGGACCTAATCCCTGAATACAGTAATACAGATGTCCCGTGGGCACACATTGTTTCTCTGTGTCTTATGCAACAATAGCATTTATATTAATGTGACAAATAGAGAGCAATGTCCTGAAATATTGATAACGGGAGAATTTTGTGATCAGCATTAATTTAGAGCTGTACAAAAATATGCAGCCACTTGCTTCATTGCCTGTATGAGGCTTGCTGGGAGCAGATGCAAGAGCCAAATAATTCATGTTCACTAACTGATCTTGTGAATACTGGGCTTCAGATATATATAAAATATATGAGGCAGTGTAACATTTCTTTATAATAAGGCAAATATGTCCATATTCTATTTTAGTATTAAACTTCTGTTATGTCATCATACACCAAATGGTGAGGTCTTTGTTGTTTGTGATGGAAATAAGACAGCTTTTGTTATACAGTATAACCCAGATAGAGATGTGAAATGTTCATACATACATGCGGGTCATTCCAGTTCGGTTTGATCAAAAACATGACAAACTGTCTCTTGCATTATAGTGACAACATACAGCACGCAGTTCATAATCAAATTCAGGGATTTTGTTTACACATTACATGTATTAAATTATGTGAAAAGACATCACATGAGCCATTGTGGCATTGAATTTGTACACAAGACAGATCTGACTTGTTTGTCAGTCAAAATGGTTCATTGTTGAGGCATTTTGGCAGGCCTGTTTGTACGCGCTACAGATGACTTTCTTGAACGTTGTGAACCAGAAACGGGGTACTATGATAAAAAACGTATAATGAATTATTATAAGTGCAGTGACTTCATATGTATGTTGAAGGAGAATTTACCATTGACCAATCAGAGGATGTGTTTTTGCATTCCCCATTTTTGAGGGTTATGTAAGCTCATTAAGCGGTACTGTATCACACTTTAGACTTTGATGTCCATGTAATGCACAACATACATGCAAAGTTGACAGAATGTGCAGTCTGTTGCTAAAACATAAAAAAATCACCCAATCATATTTGGCACATTTTACATAATCGAGCGCATTCTGTCATTGGTTATGAAAAAAGAAACGACAAACAATACAGTATGTAAAAGGTTTTCTCTGTTCTTATTTGGAAAATAAAGTGCCTCCATTGAAATCTGATATTCAATATGAAATCAATTGCATGGAGTCCTCCCATGTGTTTTCGTAAATAAGAAAATCTACTTCAACCTGGAGCAGATGGTTTATAGCTCAACAGAAATGTCACAGCATGAATATACAATGATTTTATTGGGGCTGCTGAAATGATATCAAGGGAGGAGAGGAAAGCTCCATTGTTCACCAGGGCCAGAGGATTGGAAGTCCGGAGAGACAGTTTTTCATCCTGTCTCGTGGCACTGTGCACCAGCAGGTTCATAATAGCTCCGCTTAATGAGGGCTATGATATACCTCCACCACTTTATTGGTAGGACTTGAATTCTTTCCCTGTGCAGAAAACCATTATTCACTATAAAAGAAGCCCCGTCTCCAAACAAGCCTAATGCACTGCATCTGTGAGGACCCAAACAAAAAAAAAAAAACGTAGCCACACAAGCCTATATGAAAATAAAAACAGGAAATTCTGTTTACTGTGGCCCTCTTATATACCGCGTAATGAAAAAAAAGGACAGGCTGTCCTCTCATCGTAAATAAAAGCAAGATGCCAAATGATATCATGTCGGAAGTGAGTGGAATCGGAAATAGTTGTACTGTATATCCTTTTTTGTCATTAGTGACACTTTCTTTCCATATGAAATGTTCTAGTTTCTAAAATTCAGAGGCAAACCATAGCGTGTAATAGATGAAGAATAAACAGGATCACATGTATTGCAGGATTGATGAGAAAATAAATATTTTATTATAAATTACCCAATCACCCAAATTGGCTATGTACAGCTGTACATAGCTATAAGGTATACTTCTATTTTTAGCTGATTCTACAGTGGGTCTCTTTGCTTCTGTATGCTTAGCCTTAGTTTGCATGTGTATCTTAATTTCATGCTGTGCTCTCTTAAGCCCCAGATGGGAGACCTCTTGTGTGCAATTGTAGGCTGTATTTGATTTTGCAGCATGTGGTGAGACATTTCATCTTCACATCTTTCCTGAACTTCAGGGCCAATACGGGCTTTGCAAACACACTGTAATCCACCACCAGCCGCACAGTGGAGTCCAAAGCTTCCTGATCCCTCATATATCCTTTTTAACTAACAATAAATATGATTTTTAAAACCAGACAATGCCTTGTGGAAAAGGCTGAAACCCACCTTTTTATTCCTCACTTTTTCTTCTTCTCAGTAACTCGGTGCTAATCAACAGGTTGTGTAAGTGAGGGTAACAATGAGCCGCTAGAGACTTGTCTTGCATTAATTGTCACTTTTATTTTTTTTATAGCATTTCAATTCTGATTTAATTGGTTTCTTCATCCCTCTTATCATGCACTGAAGGGTTTCAATTTGTAGCTGCTGAGTGACTATAAAGATTTCGACATTAGCTTATGTTGCAAGAGATGCATCTCGGTACATTAGATTTACCACAGGAAGCTTAAATCGCGGGTTTAAAGATGGGAAGAATGCCGTAGAAATGAAATGCAAATGTATACAGCACTTTATCAATATTTTACTGAACAACCTCTGGTTATTCCTATAGAGGCTTAAATAATATATCACATAAATCATTATTATTTTGGTGATTGACTGACTGTTGTGTTGAACTTGACATAAAAAGCACTATATTCATTGCATTGAAACTAATCAACACATTTTGTACAGAAATAACATAATTAACACATACAACTGGGACCACATTTAATATGGTTAAATCTGGGAGATATGCATAGGGAATTATAAGGTTAATTAGATCTTTTCACTAAGAAGTAATAGTTCAAAAGAATGGGCAAGAATTAATACGTAAAGAATTTGACTAAACTTAAAAAGTTTTTTGGCAACATTTTTCTATTTGAAAGGCCTTAAAATGTCTAATTTCCTGTATGTGTATAAGGTTATATTACCATGAGCAATCATTTCTCCTGCTTTTAATAACTGTTTAAAAGGATTAGGTTGCAGCTTATCAGCATGAAATTGAAAAAAATCGAATCAGATCTATTTCTCAAGGTTTGCTTTTGTCGCTGTGACCAATTTCAATATACAGAGTTAGCACACGTTACTCACCGGCAGATTGCGTCATGTTGAGAAGCATCACAATATTGTCACTTCCTCCCTCCCGCTGATAAAGCCTGTGGAGAAGGTTACCATTTTCAGATATCTCTAAAAAGTGATCTAAAAATAGATTGTTCACACATACTGTAGGTTTCTTTTTCAGTAGAAACGACCTAGTTTGAAGAACACGTTTGAAAGACTCTATAGTGACATGAAGACAGTAGTTCTCCGGTGGTGCGTTGTCCAAACTGCTTTGTCTGTCAAAACTAGCCCCATTGCACGTTGATGAAGTTTCAACCAAAACATACTTTCTGATAGCAAATGTGATGATGCTGAACTGGTTTATACTGAACTGTTTAACACCTTTACTTCAGAACGTACGGGTTGAAGTTAAGTTGCTCTTGACAGAGTAACATATCAATCTGTGTCATATTTCGTCTCTTAGTCTTTGTAGTTTTATAATTGCAATCTGGAGAATACAGGAGGTGAAAAAAATGCCATTTATTGAAGGTGAAAATTGCCTCGTTACGTTTCTTTTCGGAGTTGTACATTTAATGAAGCACCATACGGAACAAGCACCATGACTGAATGACTTGCACGAGCCAAATCTATTAAAGAAAAATTGAAAATATATTCTCCTCAGAAAATAGCCTCTCGCAGCGCACTGAAAAATACAGCATGGGCATACGGACCTATGCATGTTTTACTCCTCAATGTCAGTCTCTCTACTCTATACAATGACTCTATACATTGTCCTCATTAATAATGTATTATTGTGTATATTATTGTGTAATGTATTTGACTTAAGATAACCACATAGTATATTTGGGGGAAATGATCTTTGGTGGAGAAATGTCACTAATTGCAATGCTTGCTTTTGCACTTTGCTTAATCTGTTGCATAGACCTGGTCCACCTTTTATCCACAGGTGCTTTTTGACCATTTTCTACAACAAGATCCACACGTCATTTAGGCACAATGTGAGTTCAGGGACTAGATTAATACCATCGTCCCAGCAGAAGAGATTCTTGTCATGGTAGATTTTGTCAGCAGAAGAAAAGCCAGCATGGTGATTACAGCAGTTACTGCAGATGCCAAAATGCATTGAAGAATAATCTCCTGGGCAGGCTCATATTATTCTAATAGATATGTCAGCATAGCACAGACAGCACAGGTGGTAGACCAGAAAGCAAAATGTTTCACTGGATGGCGGCCATGCAACTTGCATGCAAGCTGTTGCATGCTGACAGTGAATAACTGCTCCATACACAAAGCCATTATTGTGGCGTACAGTACAGCAGCACTCCAGGAGGGATTTCTGTGGTGGACCATAAGGAGTTTTTCCTTTTTCTTTTTGTTCCATTTTTATTTTTTTATTTCTTGCCTTATTCATTTACCATGTTCATTTAATTTACTCTCAAATGAAAAACCACACTTCTGTTGATGAAAGTTTGGGCCATACACCGCTTCCCTTGGTAAGTGAATTACTAACCATAAAGACAAATGGCCGGGCGTGGCAGCAGATGCTCTGCTGAGGAACGGCATAGTGTTATTGGATGTTTATTGGAAAGAGAGAGAGAGAGGGAGAGATTAAAAGGGTAGAGCAGTTGGAGTAATTCTGCACAGTACTGTCCTCCAATCTTCATCTCCAAACTAATTCACCAACTGGTCGTGATCAATAGCTGATTTCCTCCTGTAACGGCTTCATACCGAAGCATTAATGAGCCTGAATATGAGCCATTATAAAAGCATTAATGGGGGGAATCTTTTGATCGTTCTGCACTATTTCACAGCCAATAAATAATAAAATTGATTTTTAATAGTTCAGGAGTGTTGGGATTCTTCACTTACCTTTTTAGCAATATTGTTTTCTTTGTTTATTTCTGTAAACTACAAAGTGAAGTCAAGACCCAAACGTTTTAGGGCAAATGAGGAGGGCTAAGAAATGATAAATGCTTTGATCTGCTTCTTGTTACTGTATATGCAATGATGAAGCTAGGCTACATGTTTTGATTCTCCAGATCTACAGTTAGAAGCAGTAAAAGTGATAAATAGAGGCAGCTAAGTTATTTAATTTGACGGATGAGAGAGGAAGTTAATTCCACACCAGTGTCACTTCATGAAAAAAATCATCCACTTTCCCAAAGTAATTACTTGGATCTGAATCTATTCGAACAAAACAGCCCTCATATTTATAGTTTTCTGAATTTGTACAATTCCTCTGTTGTCGCAGGATTGATGATGTCGGACATGCGTATTAGTTGCACAAATGAAATGCAGCTCATTTCTGCTGGCCAAAACAGAGTGCATATCCAAATTCTCATTAATGATTCAAACTGAGTGCTGATGAAAAGTAAATTGATCCCTGAGTACGGTTAACTTCCCACCACTGGACCATGACCAAACAGTCGTGCGGGCGGAGAGACTTTTTTTTTTTTTTTTTTTTTTTGTTAAAAATGTTTGACGTTATGAATGTTTCAGCTGAATGTGCCATCTACTTTGAAGCCTAATGAGCGCCTAAGTACACTGGGGTAGACTGAACCAGCGTGTTGAGGAAGTAGTATGTTCATTCGTGAATCAACAGCGGCAATATGCCAGTAAATGCTTTCAGTTCCTGTGACTCTGTGTAGTCTTGATAAAATAACGTTTCTATTTCGCATAACTAAAGCATGCGCCCAATGGTTTCTGAACAATAAAAGGAAACACTGGTTTAAACCGATTCCCACCCAGGTTTAATGTCCTCTGTTTACTGCCGTTTACAATAAATGAGTTCCTTCTGCAATGAAGAAAAGCTCTGGAAATGCTTCCAGGAATAGAAAGTGAAGACAAAAATGGGAATAATGGGAATTAATTACAGAATAAAATTTTATTTTTAAAAACTTATTCCAAACCGTTATTGAGCACAGATGCATTTACCAAAAATAAAAACTATTAAATACAATTCTATACCGCACTCATCATTTCGACCAAGCACTGACCATTTCTGACTTTTTTTTTTTCAGGCAACATTTTTTTTTTTTTTTTTTTTTTTTTTTTTTTTTTTTTTTTTGTCAGTTCCCACAGAAATTGCTACTCAGCCTTGACAGTAAACCTAATTTTCACACGGGTGAACTTTCATTCATGCTGTTCAAAAACCGTATCGAACCAAACCTTTTCGATAAAGGATACACTTTAAAATGGCTGCCTCACAATGGGTTGGATTGTGTAGGGGAGGACCTGTGTTTCTACGACATCAAGCGAAAGCAAAAGCTTGTTGACGAATGGCATAAGGTGTGATTTTAGATTTGAACAGACCACATTTTCACACTATCTCCATTCGTGTCCGCTGCCTGAGATATCCTGGTAAAGGTGGGCCTTCTACGACACCTCAAGCATGATGGAGGGATCACAACCTCCATGCAGTGATCCAAATGGTTGGAGGCTTCTCATTAATATAGATGGGGTTTTTATAGGAATGGCTGTCGGGCTAAATTATTCAGAGGGTTCAGGGAGACATATGGGCCAGCCCTTTCAGTTGCACAGCTAACTGAACACGTAAACACCTACTGTGGGGCAGGTGAGGCAGAGGAACGAGCACAGATCTGGCGTGTATGAGAAGAGTAATGGCATGGAGTCTTGACAGTCCTAAATCATGAGCTGTAACGGTGTCACTAGGCTAACAGCGACAATATACACATACACACAAAACACAATAGCCACATTTGTAATTTTAAAAAAAGGCCTGCATTGTGTGTGTGACATACACGTGTAGATGTGATGCATGCTAATCATTTTAGTTTTAGATTGGTCTGTTCAACCTTAAATGTTGTTCGTCTCTGTGGACGTTCCAGTGAGATGAGGATTTGCAAGCCAGACAGCGAGGCAGGACCGAAAAAGGCGGCACAAACAGCTGTGGAGACTGGCTAAAAATAGCAGCGGGAATATTACTAAATTCCTGTCAGGGCATGTACACATTTGATTGACATCTCCTCGCAGACGACACACTACTTCGAATCTACAAACACACTCAATGTGTCTAAAAACCTGGTTATTCATCCAACCGCTATGCACACAAATGCAGTAGCGCACACGCACGCACGCACACACACGCGCATACGTGGAGATAAATGAGGGTTCTCATCCTGTGATCTGGTCCATTAAGTCATCCTGTCAGTGTGGGCATGCTGTTATTATTGTGCAAGGAGTGATGGTAATGTACATATAATTCTGTCTCTTGTACTCTGACATGTGAGTTATCCTGTGAATGAGGTTTGTGTCTTTTATTCTGCACAACAATGTCAGTGGAAGTATTATTATGATCCTTTACTTAAGTAAAAGAAGTATAACAAATACTCCATTACAAGTTCTGCATTTAAAAGCTTTGTTGAGTAAAAATACAAACATATTATTGGCAAAATGCACTTAAACCATCAAAAGTCAAAATACTCATGCAGCAGAGAATTCATCATATTTTATCACCTGATAACGTTTTGTATGTAAAATCTTCATCTGCAAAGTTATCAAATAAATTATAGCAGAGTAAAATATTTACCTCTGACATGTAGAAGTCCAGAGTGAAGTATAAAGTAGGATAAAATAGAAATACTCAACTAAAATACAAGGACCTTAAATACCATACTTGAGTAAATGTACTTGTATACCAGTGGTGGAGTGTAGCGCTGTCTGTTTTATATTGTAGTCGGCTTGTATTTTGAAACTTTTGGGAATTATTATTTATTTCAGAAGGTTCAGTTTTGAGACAGTAAATGATAATTGTATTCATGTATTAGCTCACGATCTTATTATCATGCCCACCGCTGATATAATTTCAACCTTGAAAGACAGGTAAGGGGCTTTGTGAGTGTTGGTTGCACAAACTTGTACGCTGTGTTTGTCTCTGCAATTTTAAAGAGGGAGCCTTGCTGATGGAATATTTATCTTTCCTCAATAGGGTTCCATTACGCTGTCATGCAGTTTGTTAAGATTATTTGAGGTCCAGGAAAAGGCTGCTGTTATGCATAATGAGTTTCTTCCCGGGTGATTTAAATGTTTGCAGTAGATACGTGCTCATTTGAATTTCAATTATCAGATTCCAGTGTGGAGACTTCTGCCATCTGATTGTTTGATGGAGCATGTCCATAAACTCCTCAACTTGGTGGGAATAATCGCAATAAAGTTGCTGTACACATATATTGTATGCTAAAATATCACATGTCATCTTCAGATACACAAGTCCTTTAATATAGTTTATAACGAATCAGGCTGAAGCTTTTGTTCAAACAAACTGAGCATGTCTTCCTGTGGGAAGCTCGTGGGTCATGCTCAGACTGTTAATGACTTTTCTTCCAGATGAACTGCTCGAGTGGCTCATTTTTCTGAATGTTATCAGAGTCTTTATGTTTTGTTTCCTCTACTTCTGCTTTTAACCCCAAATCACCTAAACAGTGGCTTTGCCCTGTCGCATTGGAAAACATCTTTCATCCGTTTGCGCCTCTCTTTCCAAATACTGAACATTTCACATTCAGGAATATCTCAAACCCGCAGGAACAGTAGTAACTAGAATATATTTCACAAACTGTTTTTTTTTTTTTTCAAAACCTGGATGGTTAATGCATTGAAGCAGTCTGTTCTGAAAACACTTTGCATACATCCAAAGGTAACCTTTCCAACAGTTGTGTGTAGTTTAGTTGTGCATGTGGGGATGAATAGATTTGATTTCATGACAGACATTTGCAGAACGTACCACAGTGCTGAACCACCAGAATCCTTTGTGTTGGCTTTATAATGAGTTTTACTGTACACTCACAGCCTGTGTCGAAGGTTAACCTCAGCCATTTGACATTTTGTAGTATTTTTCAGTTCAATGCTGCTTTCCCATCACAACGGACACAGTCAACAGAGAGAGCCATTCCCTCAGAACAAACTCGAGTAAGATTTCTTGATAGTGATTATTACATTTTTTGTGACTAGTCGAGGGAGGTTCAAATGAAACTCCTGCTACAGGCTTGCTGTAATGGGCCACAAAACAGAGTAGAGGTTGTCCCTGTGATTTATTGTGCTACCTAGGAAACGTAAAGTATTATACACGCACTGTGATCGAGGCATTTCAGAATGATTTCATTAAAAATACAACGATAAATCGGGCCAGGGGCGAAAAGATCCTTCTTTTGGCGCCCTTCCTCGGATCTCACCCATCTTCGAATTCAGCCTTTATTCTAATCTTAACTACACAGCTGTGAAGATTCGTGACTGCATCTTACACTGTCACGCCACGGCGTTGACAAAATCTGACACAAACACAGACACAAACGCCCGGCGAAGTAGTGAAAACTGCTCCTGTGGTAGTTCCGCTACAGTAGGTGTCTCCAAGACCATTTATTTTTGTCATGACACACAGATGTATTTTTGGAATGTGAAACTTAACATTTTTATTCAAAATACGTACCTTTTATATATTTATATCATGAGAAAATACAGCCTTACGAGGTAGTTCCAACTGGCCTAGTTTCATTGCGTTTGTCATTAGAGCTTTACAGCCTTCCAGCGCCATCACTCTCAGTAAACTCCTGTCTAGTGCCAGCATTAGTTGACAGAAGCGCCATCAGTTACAAAGTGAGACACATGTGCATGGAGTCAGAATTAATGGAACACCACATGATGCTGTTGGGACAATCGTGTGTTTTGAGAAAAAAAAAAGAAAAAAAAGGGACAACCATAAAGTGTTGAGACTGGAAAAGAGTGTTTTTGACCTCATTCATTCAGCACATTGTACTTTATGATGCACCACAATCAAGCAAGGGTACATTAAATACACTCACCTCAGCCTTAGCGTCCGGCCAGTGTCTTCACCACATGCAGAAAGAAACGAACACCTCAGCCACATTTAATGCTTTCCTCCTGGGGGACAGAATAAGATACCCACTCGCTGATCAGAGCAGCAGAGTGGAAATATTAGGGGGATATTTCAAATGAGGAAAACCTTTTTATTTTCAGCATGTATTCCCTAAAGGATCTCATGAACAGTACTTATTAAATTGCACAATGGGCAAGTCGACGTGGTAATATTACATTTATTGGGGAATTGTTCAAAAGATGTGGTGTTTTCCTTGGTAATTTGTAGGAAATGATATGGAGAATATTGCATCCTGGGCTGATAAACCATGCATGAAAAATTTAACAGGAAAATCGAATTGAGAATCTCATTACTTACTGTCTGAGTAGCAATGGGTAGCTAGGGTTAACGGGTCTAGGAACATTTCAGCAGTGGCTTGTATTTAATTCTAACAATATTGAAGGCTTATTTATGTGTATTACATTCTTCATGCCAATCACGTACCTTCGAACTAATACCCGCCGTCTTTTTAAAACGTTTTTTTTTTTTTTCTTTTCCCTAACCCATGCCTGTACCATTCTTTAGTTGGGCCATTTTCTATTGCTCCATTAATATCCCACCTTCTTCTTGAACTAATTTCACCTCAAGTGCAAGATCCAGCTCGATGGGAATGTGGATGGAAAGGCTATGATTTAAGTGTAAATGCTTTTCCTTTGTGAAAACCGAGCACCTTTCCGGCCAGAGAGGGAAATAATATATCACCAGTGTAACAACTTCTAGATAAAGCTTTTAGCATTGGCTGTCTGTGTGACTTCTACTTGAACCCTTTTCAGAGTTGCTATTTTTAACTTTTTGTTTTCGAGTACACATCAGGACGTCTAACCAACACACCAGTTGACAATTACACCTGACATCAGGCCTGTGTTTCAGGCCAGGAAGGTCAGTGAGACTATAGTGTGGCAGTAGACAAACACTGGTCAGCCAAATTCATAGTATGCAATATTTTTTTTTTTTGTCCATGTGCTCTTCTTAATCTTAATTGGGTGGCTTAGGGGTCCACGTGTATTAATTGCAATTTCCTCGGTTCAATTCTGGTCGAGGAAGCTTTTGTTGCATGTCATGCCCTCTCCTTTCCCCCCAACATTTCCCAGCACACTGTACTAATTGATTTAATTTATTATGACTGATGACAAAAAATCTGACAACAGTTCCTAACGGATGTACAGTATGTATGTCATGCTAACACTTATATTATATAAACTCAACTTATATTATGGGCTACCTCTTTCTAAAATAGTCCTGCATCATCGGCTCTTTGGGGACGTCCTCGCAGTCACAGAGACTTTGTACCTGCTTGACAAGTAAAAAGGTCAGAATTATCTACAGTACAACTGTTCATCCTCAGTCATATCAAAAAGGACTATGCGATGCAGAGTATTAAGATCGCTGGATATGGTGTGGCACATTCAGAACATTTTGTCTTGGTGGCCAAACATAGTATTGCAACAGTCATTTATCAGATGATTACTGATAGTTGATATCTTCAACCAATTGTCCGACCCCAGTTAATAATGAAAAGAAGTGTGTCCTAACTAAAGTTGTGCGAATTCAGAAACTGAAACCAAAGACCCACTTCTGCATTAATCTTCATATTAGTGAGGGCAATATACTTGCTTGCAAAGAAAATGACTCTTACTTTCACAGAACAAAACAGCAACAACTTGGCTTCAGAAGACTGTTTTTCCCTATTATAACCCAGAAAGGCTTTGCAGTAGTCTGGGGAGGTTAGCAACAGGGAAGAGAGACTTTATTAGAACTTGAAAAATGTACATTTTCTCCTTGGGAAGTGGCCTATATATCACAGCAAAAGAGACTATACAATTTTGTACATACTGCTGTGTTGCTAATTGTGCAGGGCAGGGGATTCACTTAGAAAACACAAGGCTAATGATGGTATCAGTGATCACCCAGGTGGCAATTTCAACCCTGCAGTAAATGCACTATAAAGATGGTTTCACAAGCTCTACTTTTCATTTAGAGTGGCTCATAATTCTGTCAGCTTTTATAGATAGTATGATATTTTCTCAATTTGTTCAAGGCTTGTACTGCAGGTGTAGCTGACCATATTGATCCACCATTAAACCGAGGTTAAGGCCGTGGCTTCCCTGATTACTGGAGAAACTCTATGCTGACTTTGACTTGTTTTCATGTTTGACAGTTTCGGCAATATAATGACACATGGGCACGTTGAAAAAGAAGTTACAGCTCAATAGTGGCCTTGAGATCTTCCCCATGTTACTTTCCAATTTAGTATTTTTGACTGATGGTGAAATATATATTTTTTTCTCCATCCCCCTGACAGCTTCTCCTCTGGCAAATCACATGGCTTTATGATTCCGCAGTAAAAATGACGAGATTGGAAACCCTGATTATATCATGGTACGTACAAGTTCTAGCTCTGGGCATTCCCAGTGAGATGTTGTATGATCTGAATGTCGCCTTCAAATTTTTGTAAATCATGTTGATGAATTATCCATCAGTCACTAAGTGCATTCACATAACCTCAATTTGCCATTCCATAAAAGCCATTATGACAACAAGGTCATTGATTCTTTAGCACTTTACAAGTTCACTGTGCATTATGCATTTAATTATCATTAGCATCTTTGATTAATCTGATAATTATTTTCTCGATTAAGGGATTAATCATTTAGTCTATAGAATGTCAGAAAATACTGAAAAAAAGAGCCCAAGGTGCACACTTAATTCAAAAATAAAACTCACGAAAAGCGCCTTGGTTAGACCTTCCTGTGTTCCAACAATTACCAATTCTGGTTTGGTTGAAATAAAGCCGAGTTCGACGTGAGAATATGCCGCTCTTCACCCTGTCTCTCTCCCTCTCCCCCCTGTGAGAGCAGCTGTGGGCTGAGCAACGGAATGACTGGCAGTTGATTCGCTGTCATCGGCGATATTTACCAGTCACGACGGCAACAGCAATCCTTGTTTTGTTTTTCAGCTTGTGAGCCTGTGTGTGTATGTGTGTCAAAATGTGCTCCTCGAGTCCTAGAGACACGTACTGTAGCGGGAAGTACAACAGAGGTGGTTTTGAGTACTTTGCCAGGTGTTTATATTTCTGTCTGTCTCTGTGTGCACAGATGTTGTCTCCGCGATAGCGTCGCATCCGTGCGAGAGGCAGTGACGGAACTTTACAGATGTGTAGTTGAGACCAAAATGAAGGCTGAGTTTGGAGATGGGTGTGGTTCTGAGCAAGGGCGCCGGAAGGAGGGGGATAAGAAGTGGGAAAGGAGCCATTCCCCTGAATAATATATCGGGATGATGATTGTGGTTGTTACCTGGTACTTATGGAAACACTTTTCTTTGTTACTATTAAAGGTGAAACCGACTCCGTTTTGTATTGAATTGCTATTGAAACATGCAAGGTCATAAGAAGCAGCCACACTTTATTAGCAAAACAGTCTTTTATTAGAAATATCTTGTATAAAAATGAACATGCTCTACACATTTTTTTTTTTTTCTATAGATAATTCATAAATATCCAGGCACTGTAATTCTTTTTTTTTTTCTTTTTTTTTTTTTCTTATAATTCAGTACATAAAGCAGACATGATCAATCCATTTTAATAACGTACATTAACTTGCCACTTAATTTCAGTCAGCACTTACATATTCTATTTTGTAACACGGACAAAGTGTTTTAGAAAAATAAACAGGAGGGAGGGGTTGTGGCAAAAAAGCAGTAAATGATCATATTCACAAACACAAACAATCTCACAAACAATACTTTATCAGCTGATGAGAAAAAAACATTTGAGGCAACACCCTAGACTTTTGATGAAGCTGAGAGAATCATTGATTAAACCAAAAATATTAGTTATTTATAATCCTCTGCAGTTTACCTTCTGGTCTTTACACCTCTCTCTCAAATTGTTCACATGACTTATGAGTTTTGACATGCAACATACATATTTTTGCATCGCTGAGGATAACATTTATTGAGACAAATTCCAGAGTTACTGTTCATGGAAAATACTTTAAAGACTGGAGACAGAAATGGAGTTTAGACACTTAAATATAAATTGTACATTGAGACCTCTCTACCTCCCATGTTTGAACAGAATCCACTTGAAAGGTAATGGATGCAAAGCAAACGACACCATGAAGGATCCATGGAAAGAATGACGGGAGTAGTTCAATGAGTATGAGGCACAGAATGAAGGCACTGGCCCTTATTTATCAAGCAATTGAGCATCCCCACGTTTCATCTCAAATGAGTTTGTCAATATTACTGTGAAAATCAATTAATGTTGGACCGAATGAGCCGTCATTATCAACTCTGTAGACATTTTAAGATGAATGAAGCGTACAGAGTCTACAGAGACTTTAGAGTTCATTCTCAGTGGGATCTACACTATGAGCGACTATGAGTTTACTGTAACAAAGTCTTTTTTTGACTAAATTACGTGATTAATGTATTTATATGTAAAAATCTGGGAATTACTAAAATGCTGTTCTCTAGAGAATATTTAAATGGAGCTGTAGTGCTTGCCCTCAAAACGATCATATTGGGTGTGTGGAAAGGTAAAGCACTACTTAGGAAATCTTATGCCTGTCATCCACCTAATTATCTTTGAACATTTATGCTGTTTGATGGAACTGAGCTTGCACCTTCTCCAAATGGGTCTTCATGCTGAGTAGCTGCATGAGTCTAATTTTGTACCCAAAATACTATCAAAACTTTCATTAACCATTTCTCCTGTAGCCTCAAAATTCATGATGGAAAAAAGAAAAAGAAAAAATCCTTTGCAAGGAACACAGATTATATGTGCATCCATCAGAAATGAGGAGGTCCCCATGTAATACTGTCCTATGTAATCTATCATATTGTAACATTTAAAAATGATATATCTTTTAATACAACAGACTGATGGGCTGTTTTATTCCTTTACAAATCAAATGTTTAGGGACAGAATATACTAGTTACTATACTAATTTATTCTAGCTCCAATGCTATAAAAAATTAAGAATATATTTTTAAATTCTATATCTCTAAAAATAGAAAAACACAAATAGGATAATAAAAACACAGGATAATATGGGACAGTTGGTGTAATTTTTTTTGGAGGGAATGCCAAATGCAAGTGTGATATTATTGGTCAAGAATTGTACCTTTTTTTTTTTTTTTTTTTTATGTTGGCTGGGATGGAAGTTTAACAAATGGGGAAACATGAATTCTCATAATCTTCCAACCGCTTAAATTTGCAACGGCTTCAACAAGCGCATGATAAATAAAGGCCAATAAATCTGGGATGTTGGCATGAATGCTTCGACAAGTCTTTAAGTCCTGGCTGACATTTATGGAGTGCGGCGTAAACCATGAAGGTATTCCATGGCAATTCACTTTTTGTTTCACTGTTTGAAATGAATCTTTATTCTGCAGAGGGTAACCCAGAGGGTCATGGTCCAAAATGACATCTCCACTGTGAATGACAACCATGACAAATGTTGCATTCCAAAGACGTTGACAACACAGCACAGTACACGTGATGCTCCCACAAGCATGCTCTGGGACTGTACACTAGGTTTGCCAAGATGATGTCATCATCATCATCATCATCATTATTATGAAACATTTATTGAAAAAAAACCAAAAGGAAAAAAGAAAAACTGGGATGACCCACTGCTTTATTTTCCGGTGTTTCAGATAAGGTTAGTTCATGTAGGAATACTAAATGTACTGTAGTAAGGCATGTACCATTTGAAGAGTACTGCAGCTTTCAACCTTAATAATACCAGTAACCAAAAATAATGATTATATTTTTATACCGTTTCATCTTGTCAACTGCATTTGAATCGAGCAGAAACGGAACACTTTTTCTCCCCGTTTTTGTTGAAATGAGACAAAAGATTCAGCCTCAGATAACTGAAATTGTGTGCTTTACACTTCAGAAGGAAAAACATATTGTAGACTCCAGGTGGTTCACTCAGCCTGCATCTGGAAACGTCACTGCTCAATGCTCACTTGTGTCTCAGAAAGGGTGGGAAGAGGAAAATTAACTGTCCAATCCCCCTTACATCGCCCATCTCTCTCCTGTAAATCTACTAATTTCTCATAAATTTGGCGTTCAAGCCTTTACCTGATTCACTAGAAAAATATGACATCCTTTCTATTCATGGAGTGACAAATTCCCATCTTTCCACCCCACCCCACTCCGCTCTGTTGTAGCAGCTTGGAAGTCCTCCAGTATACCCCCGGTATTCCCCACAATCAGGTGATTTCTCCTCAGGCAGGCCCTGGCTCCGCTTCCACTGTTTGTCTCTGGCTTAGATGGCATGGTTACTGTAGCTTATGTATGTCTGCTTGGAGGCCAACGCTGTAAGTGAAGGTGTAGGAGAAGGAAGGAAAGAGTTAAAAATGCAATGGGTGAGATTCAAATAGGCGTGAAACGCTAATCTTTCAGAGCACATGTTGGAGTCCAGTTTGATGGGAAGTTCTATTTATGGCTGACTTCATGAAATGAGTGCAGGTGGAACCAATCATAATGGCAGGGTGTTGTAATTTGAACGCTGTATTTATAGGAATGACGTCTCTTCTATATTTGTATTGCATTTAAAAAGAAATGTGTCATTTACAAAGCTGAAGACAGTAGAAATGTGACTGATTGTGAATAAACTGTTACATAATGTAACATTTAAAAAAAAGTTAAACACTTTACTGATAATCTGCCGTTTTTTCAAATTAATCAATTGGTTGTTTCCCCTCGGAAATGTAAAAAAATTATGAAAAAATGCTCATCACAATTTCTCGGAACTCAAAATGACATCTTCAGATTTCTTATTAAAAAAAAAACGTGGGAAAAAAGCGTGGAACCAGAAACTATTTGGGATTTTTAGGTGTAAAATGACTGAAACAATGAATCAATTATCAAAATAGTAGTTGATCAATTTTTTGCCGATCAACTCATCGATTGATCAACTAATTCATCTATAAAAATAGATTTTGCACAAAAAAATATTGTTACAAGTGAATGTTGATGGTAACATTGCAGATATTTTAACAACACTTCACCATGAAATATTAGTCAAGACAGTGATGCAGATGCAATCAGACTTAATAGGCTGTGGCAATGGTCATATCAATGTAAGTACCTGTCGTTACAGTACCATTAATGAAATCAGGGAAACCTCTGTCATTATGTTTTCTTCACAGCTGATTATATCATTTAATTGAATAAAAAATTGCATCATATAGAGCCCCCAAGCAGATCACAGCAGTGGTATAAAATGCAATAGTAACTATTCAAATGCAAGTCTTTTACTACATGCAAAGACCTGCGATTTCTCTGTGCACCAAGCAAAACATGCAGCAGTCAGTCAGTGTATAACTTCCATTTTTAATTGTAAAGCGTATTACACAATATGTGATCTGACTTGGCACTATAAGTGTTGGCATCAATGTTTGATAAGCGTGCTCATTATTCTTTTCATGTCTCATTGAATTTTGTATCAGCTGTGAATAAAACGCATCAGACAGATGACCAGAGGGCAGACCACAGTGACTATAAGAAGCCCAACCCGCTGGTAAAACATGAAACGTATATCATACAATAAAGTACCTGTGTGTATGTGTGCAGTCATGCTCCTTTGTGCACATATGTCTGTGTGCAAGTGTCGGCGTGTACATGTGTGCCATTTTCTTTTTTTTTTTTTTTATAAAACTGTTCTCAGTGGGCATGCTTGGAGTGGAGGTAATCACACTACCAATCTGCCAATCTGCCCACAGCAGCCTTGGCTGATTGAATATGTCAGAGGGGATGAATCCAATCAGAAGACAGCTGAAAGCCAGAGTCGGGGCAAAAGTGCTGTAGTGGAGAGACATGTAATGGTAAATGTTTCTGTATATTTGTCAGTGCCACGTTGGGTGTATGAATGGGGGGGGTGGCATTCTCGCCATTTCATCCAAAGCATCTCTTCCAAGAGAAGCATTGATAAATGAACCTTATTTGAATATTTATGTGCTGCAAGGCCAAGATAAAGAATAGATGGTCCAGAAAGAATTGGAGCTGGCAGACCCATCTGTCTTTTCCTGTACACTCTTATTGTTGTTGCTGTCCCATTATCGCAAATTCCTTCTTTTGTCAAGAGAGAAACAAATTACAGGGGACACATGGCTATCGCTTGTCTCCTGCACTCAGGCAGAGTAGTGTCATCTTCCCACATTAACAGGCTTTACCATGCTGATTGGCCATTTTACAGCACCACACGCCAAAATTGTCTACCCAAGTTAATGTCTGTTGGTCAAGGGTGGATTTGTGAGGGTGTGATTACTGCCTCGTGTCATTCAGGGTGCTGTATTTTAGCCAGGGGCAGCTGGGATGCTTTGTGCATACATAGGCAGGCACGGGTGTTGTGGTGAACATTGGCAGAAATTAACAGGACAAAAGTGGTCACAGATAATAAAAGGGCAAAGTCATTGTCTAATCAGGTTACCTGAGAGTCTAAAGTCCCTCACAAGGCTCCCCTCCCTCAACACAGTCTGACACATAAGCACAAAGAGCAGTTGTTAGATTCACAGTTCAAACCAGAGGGCGAGAATCAGCACCTATAAATGGGCTCTTTAATAGGTTTAGATAAAACGACTCCATTCTGAGGTCGAAAAAAGGCATTCATGCAAGTGTGGGCGCAGGCTTTTTAGTCCTAATAAACATCGTTCTACACTGTTCAGCCTGTATGAAATCAGGACTTTCAGTAATCGGAGCATGTGTGGTTGCTCGATTGGATTTATACTTGCCCCCACTCAGGGACAGCCTACTCGTGCACTTTATCTTGGGGACTGAAACATCCTTTTTTCCAACACTGAGCTCTCCTTCTCCATAGTGCCTTTCAAAATCAGAATAGTGTGGGCCCCCTCTCACACCTCCCGATTCACAAATCCAGTGTGGTTAGATATGGTGAGAATGGAACTATGTTTTGTATTCAACATGCAGGATTATCCTGGTGAAAGATACTTAATCTCTTTTTAAAACTCCTTTTTTTTTTCTTTTGTATCATACAGTATATGTGGAAAATAAAAAACCTAAAAAGAAATATGATTAGATTTTGCTTAATCTAAGAAGAGCAACATGCGGCGTATATTATATTAAGAAACTGAAGACTATAAGCGTTAGTGTGACCTTCATTCGGTCAATGAAATCGTTTAATAATGGGCAATTGGGAAAACTCAAAAGATATGCTAGCTAGAGGCTGAGTTGAAATCACTCCTATCTGTTCTAATTATTCACACAGTTCTGTTTATGTCATCTGCAATGGCTCATGTTCAAAAAGAAAGCATATAACACCAATTTAGTTGACACTGACATGGCGCCCTGTTTCTTGTATGCTCACGTTAAGGCTCGCTAATTTCCAGACTTGCTGAAGTGCAAAATAACACTGCCATCATTTATGTTCACATAAAAGGAGTTAATTATTTTAAAGTAGCCATGTGTGTTCTATTACTGCTATAATTTTACACAAAAGCAGCTCATTGCATCAGCATAAAATCAACTCCTGGTTGGGGCTCACTTTCTTTCTCTCTATTGCTCCATCAGGCGTGATACCTACCTTGTGTTTCCAGACTTTCACAGAGCTCAGACTTTGCCTCTCCATTGGGCCTCAGGCCGCCTTTGGGGTTGAACTTGTTGGACATAGTGGCTGCAGTGACTACAGCCTTCAGGCTGCGCTTGCGCTTGGGTACGTTCTGCTCTGGGTGGAAGAGAACCACGTAGACCTTAGGCATGTAGAGCATTCCTAGAGAGACTGACGCACTGAGGCTCACAGAGATGGTCAGGGTTGTGGTCTGGATATACATCTGTATTATGGAAGAGACAGCGGAGACACAAGCAAACAGAATCATTTGTAGATGCTGCACTGACCCATGGACAGTGAAGTTTTAGTCATATAATCCAAGGTTAATCTGAGCACATTTATTGTAGAGCCTGCACAGTATGAATACATCCATCAATGAAAATCTAATTCATATCTTTTATTCTGAGAGACAATTTTCTAATAAAGCTGCAGGGAGAAGAATGTTTTTTTTAGGGCATGTGATGGCCAAGAATGTACTGCTTTCAGTAGACGGAGGCTTTAAAGTCTTGCATGAAGTAGAGACACTGCCTTACTGATATGGTAGAGGATAATATTTTTATGTAAATCGCGGCTTCATATATAGAAGAACTTAACTTTGCACAGCACAGAGTATCACATAATAAGACTTGCCGATGGCATACGAGACCCTTTTATTCTGTGTTCATGCTGGGTTCATCCCTCCTGAGCTCTGCTTTCATTGCTGTGTTTGTTTTTTTTATAATACACTAGTTGACTAATAAAAGTGCCCCCCCTGATAGGTGTCTGTAGTCTGCGTATAGATGTTTTTTCCCTTGAGGTTTTAGACAACAGCATACGGATTGTGTGCTTTCTGAAGCCAGTGACAGCTGCAGCTCACAGCTGGGTAGCAGATTTATAGCCGCAGGCAACAGCTATGAAGCGGAGAGAAACATCCTACAGCATATTAAAAAATCCCTGCAAATGATTTTTCATTTACGATAATCATCCCATAGCTCAGATACAGTCCATCTCTTTATTTGTTGATGTATGTGATGAATGTTGTGATGTTGTGCACGGGCTATAAAAAATTATATATAACGACGTTAATCATATTTGACATTAACACAAGCAACTGAAATATGAAAACATGATTTCTTCAGTTTAGTAGTGTACTTCCATTAAACAAACATAACAAAAATCATCAAAGTAATGAATTTAAACTTGAAGACCTTTTTTCACAGGCATCCCACTCCATGTTGTCACTGTACTCTAATGTCAAAACCATTCATTCAAAACACAGGAAGAGAACAGTTGACTTTGCCTCTTTGAATAAAATTGCTGAGGTCCTCTGAAGTTGATGAACACAAGGCGAAGAGTGGAAACACAGCTGGCAGACATCCTTCAAAGAGATTTGCCGGAGGTTTTGTCTGACATTACATTTGCAGACATCACAAATGACTGAGTCTTTTGGCATGGGGGTAGCCGTCAGGGCCCTGAACCACTAGCATGTCAACAGTTATAAATGATGTGTCCCAGCATGGGGTCATGATATATGTTGTTTGTATGTCAGCTTGGACAACATTTATCCTCACATTTCAAGATGCTTGCAGGGTTTTTTTTTTTTTTTTTTACAAACCGACCATTTAAACTGTAAGTAAATGCCCATTAGTACTAATCTGACTAAAATAAGAGGTACTGTATATCCAGTATGTGTTTTTTTTTTTGTTTTTTTTTAGGAGGGCATTTGTGTACCATTCTTTTAGCTTTGAGTGTTTTTGTATGCATACTGTACTGTACAGTAGGTAGGGCAATATTTTGTAGGGTATTCAATCAGTACTAGGGGGAAAGCAAAAATGTACAAAATGAAATAAATCGCATCACCTGTCATGTCAATGTTTTATGTTGATGTAAAAACTATAGGGGGCCTTGCACAAATTAAGTTCCCCAAAGCCATGTCAGTTCGGAACAAAAGATGTCAGTAGAAAACGGAAGTGATAGGGCATTGTATTCCATCATACTGCAATGCGAGCATTCCTTGGTGAAGGAGGGGGAGTGTTGTAATCTCCTGAGAAGATTACACATGGCCTGTTGTGAGTTCGGAACAATATTGCTACCCTTCTGGAGTACAGAGTGGAGTCACTCTGTGAGGGGAGCCAAGACCCTTGTCCACTTCTATTGGCCCTGGTGACATAGATTTTTTCTGACACGCCAATATGATTGCCAATCTTCTCCATCGGGACATCGAGGGAACAGGGCTGAGGACAGGAACCTCAGAAGGCTCAGCCTTAAAATTTGCCGCACACGTACACTTGGACTCAAAGATGAACTGATAAGAATTTGGTGTTCAAATGTTACTGTGACCTCACAAAACATGTTTTTGGCCATAATTCAAGAATTCATAAGCTAATGAGAATTTGACACAAATGTCTAATAGGGTAAAATTATGAAGTGATGATATTTTGGAGTTATAGAACTGCAAGGCGGTAATTTAATCCTGATGGGTGTTTGTTGTAATAGTTTTACGGTTTGCGGTGTTTTTTTTACGAATAGCCTAGACTGTATTATTTCATGGTGTAAAATAATATGACCATCATCCTTTTTAAGAACAACGAAACAAGTCTTGGATTTGTGTAAGTGCCAATTGGATTGGCAGGAAAACCCTGTTCGAGGAAGAAAGGGTTCTCCCCTTGCAGTGCAGAGATACGAGTTGAGAACAGAAGTTATTTGTGTTTGGCTGCCTGTTTCATCACTGATGTATTTACATGCATGGAGTAACTTAGTTGTTGGCCACACTCGAAGGACAGCTGTGTGCATGCCTCCTTAAATTGCTCGTCCCTCTGCCATGATTATCCCATTGAGAGAAAACTCATTTCTACCTATGGTGTCCTGTCAACACATTCTACAGCCAACCAGCAACAAAGTACAGAAAAGATCCAGTCAGGTCACCTGTTTGGCCACCTCCATTTGTAATAGGGCAACAGCCTTGCTACCAAAAAAAAAATATCTGGCAAAGAGGACCTATTGGATTCTGCCACACCTTATTCCAAATGTATTTCTGTGTTCGTCAATGCATAGCTTTGAGTTTTTGTTTTGATTATTTTACTTTTTATAGAACATGAGAAAGCAGTTCAAACTTAAAACATGACTTCTTGCTGTGTTTCTTGGCAGACTGATACTAAAAAGCAAGAAAAAGAGAAGATGACTGTTTTTTAAATTTTAATTTGCGCTATATTTATCGAATGTTGTTAATGACCTGCCTGGTGCCATAGTACAATTAGTAATTTGGAAGAATGATAGTTTACTTGAGCAACTAAATAATAGTCTTGATATTACTGGTTTACTGCATCGGTATTTTTCCTAAAAGGGCACTTTTGCCCACCGCCTTTGTCCACTTTTTATATTTTAATAGGTGTTTAAGCATTTGCCTCCACTATTCCTTTACTAGTACTAAGGCACACAGTGGCCAAATTGCCTTTTTAACTAACACTCTTTTATGCTGTTGGCAATCTAAATGCTGCTATTAAGTTTGTTGTTATGCAGCGCCATACAGTAGCATTCCCATGCTGATGCTTCAATTGCTATCAGTAGTTTGACTTTTCCACTCTGTTTTTTTAATGTACATCTGTGTTGAGCAACCTCAAAATTATCTCTTGTAAGAGGTAATTTGTGATTCACTTTCAACTGACAAGAAACATCAGCAGCCTCAGTAATTTTATGCTAATTCATAAACCAGAGTTATCAATTTCTGTGTGCCTAAATGTGCAGTGATTGACCACCCAGTAAAGCTGAATAAAACACGCACACAGAAACACAATTAAAGAAAACGTATCTAAGCTAACTTGAGGTGAATGAATTATCCTCACAAGACGCCTCTAAAAGCCTTGTAATCCCCACAGTGGAGCACAAAGCTCATCATATAAGGAGGAATAGTGGCAGCATCCACAAACACAAGAGGCTGATGCTATACAGCAAACATCATTTGAGTGTCTATTTTCTTCACAATGAGCCACATAGGGAATGTAAAATAACTCTAAATGGAAAAATATTTTTGATTGACTTGCTACCCGTTTGCTCTTTTTTGGTAAAGTACATTTGGTAAAAGCTTACTGACGGCTTTGACATCTGTGCACACATTTAAAAATTGGGCAATACTTGGTTGCTTATTTTATACTTCCACCACATTTTAAATGGAATATTTACCTTTTCTGCTGATTGTGAGGTCCCAAAGAAGATGGGGATGAAGGCGAGCCATACAATGCAGGTGGTGTACATGGTGAAGCCGATGGGCTTGGCCTCGTTGAATGTCTCGGGAACCCCTCTGGTCTTTATGGCGTAAACTGTGCAGGTGACCATCAGCAGCATGCTATAACCCAGCAGACAGATGAGGGAGAGGTCTGATATGTCGCATTTCAGAACGCCACGGGCCATTTTAGGATTGGCTGTACGCTGATCCTCGTAGTCGATGATGGCTTGTGATGGGTCAACACCAAACCAGATGCACACTCCGAGGAGCTGAACTGATATCAGGCTGAATGTGATGACTAACTGGGAGGCCGGGGAGATGAATCGAGGGGCGCTGACCGACATCTTGCCCTGCTCAAAAATCCTGTAGATCCGATTTGTCTTGGTCAGCAGTGCTGCATAGCTTATACTCATACCCAGGCCCAGGAAGATCCTTCGCAGGGAGCATATAACCACATCAGGAGTGGAGATCATGAGGAATGTTGTAGCATAGCAGAGAAAAATACCCGTCAACAGCACATAGCTCAGTTCTCGACCTGATGCCTTAACAATGGGTGTGTCATTGTAGCGTACAAAGGTGACGACCACAAACAGAGTAGCCATGATGCCCAGGACAGCTATAAGGACAGGGATGACTGCCCATGGGGAGCTCCACTCCAGCTTGACAATGGGAATGGGATCGCAGCCAGTGTGGTTCGCATTAGGCCGCAAATCAAAGCGGCACATCTTGCAGGAGTAAGTGTCTGCCTGATACTGGTAACCGTCACAATTCTCGCAGTGCCAACAACATGGAATTCCCTTCACTGTCTTCTTGCGCTGCCCAGGGCGGCAGGGTTGGCTACATATAGAGGACGGGACTTCTTGTGTTGCGCCAGGCCACTGCATCTCATAGGTCTGGAGGGAAAAGTGTAGGAAAGGAGAAACATTTGCAGAAATTACCAGTGTATTCCCCCTCGCCATACTAAAACAGTTTTTACTCATATACTCACAACAAGTTACATAAATACTGTGCAATTACTCGGTATTATCACGTTTGGACAAGCTCATAATCGGAATAAAAAGAGCATCTTTTAAGGTTCAATATAGCAAAAACATGAACACAGTTAACTACATATTGTTACACTCGTTTCATATTAAACAGCGCGCTACATAATGCATGAGGACACAATTTAATTAACACTTGGTAGATTAGTTTACACACAAGTGCATGATCGAATGGAAAAAAAAAAAAACCTGTAAAGGGGATATTCGCCACGTGAAAGTTGCAGTCTTTTGTTATTTATTTTTTTATCAAAACATCATTGTGTGAACTCATGAATTATAACTCAACAGGAAACAACTTTGCTGTGTAATTACTTCCAAGGAATGTTGCACTTACTGCAGGAAAGATAAGTAAATACAGTCTGCATGGTACTGCAGTCTCAATAACGCACCATCATGGGCCTGTGCTGTTGCACTGACGTTATTTATTTTTTATTAAATTGCAGTTTGCTTAAGTGGCCTTATTAAAGTAAGTTATGGTGCGGAAATGGATGGGGAATATTCAATAATTGTGATAAACATATGGATTATTTGGAATGATTGGTTTTGTATATAAAAAATCCATAAGGCATTCTTGATTTTCCTTTGAGATATCTGCCATGCAGGTGATGCTGATAAGTTTATCAGTGTGCAGCAGTAATTCAGGACCTTGCTGTCTACAATAATCTTATTAGATGCAGTACAGTATGTGTGTCAACAAAATAAAAACACCTGCTGGCTCATGTATAAATGATGCACACACATTGTTCTTCACTTTTAAAACATAGCAATTGTGATGTAAACCCATGCACAACTACATATTATGTATGGAAAAAGGAACTGGTGTATTACTATATCATGTAATGATGGCAAATGTCAAAATAGGGTAAATGCAAAAAAATTGTTATGGAAATACTGTACAACACACTCTGTATTGACCTAAAGCACTTGTTAGCCTGTATGTTTACAACTTATAATGCCAACCATGAAGCGGCTGATTTATTACTAATATGATTCTGTTGACTGTTGCCCTATAAAACCCGACATAAGCAAGATGCATTCAGCATAATCTTTGCTAACAGTGAAAAGTTACGAGAAGGTGAATAAATGAAGCTCTACTACATGTAGCAATATTATAGTTGCTGTAAATTCCTCCATATAATGGTTAAGATGCTCCCTGTTGGAGGAAAATAAACTCATGAGAATTTCTATTTTAAGATTGTTTTGGCTTTTCTCCATTCAATACCTTTCTGCAGGACTACTGGACACGGCATTCATCTTTTAGTGAAGCTACATTTTTTGTTGATTTAATGCCAAGTGTTTTGTTTTTTTCTTGTCGAGACTAAATGAGTCGAATTAGTAATTAAATGCTAAACGGCCAAATATGGGATGTCTGATTAATTTTTCTTGGCTGGTGTCAAAGTCTGATGGGAATATTGAGCAGCATCAACAGCAGACAAATCTGGCACTGAGTATTAGAAAAGTCAAGCATACAATCTTTCAGACATTTGAAGTAATAATTAGAAAAATGCATACGTCTAAGTAGAGCTGATCTGTCCAGCGACCAATGATCTTGTATTCTGTGGTGTTGTTTGTGATCTGGTATTGGTAGATTTCATAGCGACCAGGAGCGTCTCCGTTCACGTTGAAGATCACCGGGGTGCCTGCAATTCCTGAGGATGAAAATAAAAATTGTGTTGTTTCGAAAGGCAGATTGTGACATAAAGCTGAAGTCTAGTGTTGGACAAAACAGTACAAACCCAAGCATTTAATAATGCTCTGAGATGAAATAAGGCTGCAAGGGGACTTCAAGCTAATGCTGTTATGGTGTTAATGATGGGAGTGAAATAGATGTTGACAGCCTTGTTGTCCTGGTCCTTTGAGGAGGGCCAGGGCTGCTGTCTGTTCACGTTCCCGTATCATTTCACACTCCTTCATTCTGCTTATTGCCCCATTGCTTGTTATCCACAAGGTCCCCACTCGGAGTGCTAACGAATGACAGCACTGATTTTGATTAACACTTTGAGGTCTCTCTCACCTCTCTGCTTCCTGTTTTCTGAGTCAAAGTACAAACCCCTCTCCCGCTTCACAACTTGTTATAGAATCACGGTGTAAAGGAACAAGGAATCCCAGATTCTGAGCAACGGACCATTAATAGCATCCCCATCTCTGTCTATTTGCTTTCTCTCTCTCAATGCAATCCCTTAATACTCAGCAATTCTGTAACATGTTGAAATGGGGATTGAAAAGTGAGGGGGAAAATGCCCTTAGTTAACTTGAATGAAATGCCCACAGTCAATATTTGGATGTTGTGTACAGTCTATTCGAGAGCTTCATCAAAGGGATAAGAGTGCAAAGGATATTCATCATGTCAAGACACCAGACTCAGTGTTTTCCAGTATTTGGGAGGGAGTTGCTCATATTCCACAAGTATTGACTACACTCTCCTGTCATAAGAATAAAAGGAATTATTTATTTGAGTGTGTTGTTCCCTTGAATAGGTCTCAGTATTGATTGTTGTTTGAACCTTTGAGTCAGAGTTGGAAACCTGTGTCAGACTTCCAGACGAGACTTATTTTTTCTCCTCTGTGTGTGTGTGTGTGTTTGTGTGTGTGTGTGTATGTGTGCGTGCGTGCGTGTGTGTCAGAGATCTGATCAAAACCCATAGGATTTAATTGCATTAGTATAATCCCGCTGCATTATCTAGAGGGCATGTCTAAGCAAACAGCAGGCAGTCATGTGCAATTATGAAAATGTTCTTGCCCATCTCAGCAATACAGGGAATTGAGTGGGATGTAAGTTTCTACTAATTTGATTTCCTTAATCGATTAGTTTCACCTCTTAACTTGCAGAAATACATTGCAAGTTTCATGCACAGCCAGCGAAAATGAGAGAACTGCTTGTTTAATAACCAGGTCAGATTTTTGGAAGAAAACAGCATAAATAACTCTTTGGAATAGAGCCATGCATACATGTTAAACTCTATGTTGATGCTTTGAGAGCTATATTAACGAACATGTACTGTGGAGTTGACCCTGTGTGCAGGGAAGTGTGTAGATACTGCATTATTAGAAACGTGCATTTCCAAATCAGTTGAGAACAAATATCATGTAGAATAAACACGATTCACATTTACACATTGCAGCCGTGACAATGGCTGTGAAATTGAGCTTTATTGTTTGTGATCTTTGGAATCAAATTGGTCTCGATCTTCCCAGCAGTGACTAGTCGGCTAGTTTGAAAATTCTTTCTTGATTTTAAAGCTGGTTTATTGAAGGCAACACATTTAAAGCTCTACTTTGCTTCTCTTAAAAATTATTAATGTAATCAAACAAAACGATAATTTCCAGGATGTCGTTGTAGTTAAAATAAATTATCCTTCCACGGAATTAAAAGCCATTAGCCTAAGTCACGAAACATCTAATGTGTTTACAGATGTATAAAAACTGATTAAAATAAGAAACGGATTCTGCTGCTGAACGTTTAAAGCATGGATGTTGCTTCAGTGAACTCTATCTCTTTGATGAAGGCATTTGCTACAAACCTAACAATAGAACATCATTACCACGCTTTCCTCCATGAATTCAAAATACCAAGATCCAGAGCTGTCGGAGGCTTTAATTTATTTCTATTGTAAATGGAAGCAGAGCCCTGATTATTATTCATTCAATTGGGCAGAGTTAAGGGCCAATGTTGGGGTTGATTGTCTTTTCAGCCTTCCGTCTTTTATGACACTGACCTCAGGAGTACTTTAGTCTCTCAAACAGTATCACAACCCTCACAATTTGCTGTCTTGCTTAATATTTCTTGTTCCCTGGAGAGGCAAGATCCATTATTAAGCAGTATACACACACTTTAATTTGAGATCCTTTCAGAGGCTGCTATAATAGCTTGCATTGATCTGAGCAGATAAATAAATCTATATACGTGTGTGTATGTATGTATGTATGTATGTATGTATATGTGTGTATATATATATATATATATGTGTGCCACTGCTTGTTGGATTTTCAAAGCGAGTCTATGCAAACGTTTACGGTAGCAACGCTACAGTTTATGCATCATGAGTGCAAAAGCTCCCATGAAAATTGTATGGCCTCAATAAAGTGAAAGCCCCATTAAATGTGTATGTCAAAGGTTGGATGAACGCTTTGGAAGAAAGTCGAAGTTAAGACTGGCCAACACCATAGACCAGGGATATTCAACTATGTTGTTCAGGGGGCCACATTTTCAGAAAGCTGAGTGCCCGGGGGCCGGACATTTTCCTGAGCTATTATTCTCGAACTCTCCCTGACCTTCTCTTTTGTTAATTTGTGTGTATTGTGTAGCACTTTTGATATACACTCCAGATATAACGTATATTGTTTACACACACATCCTCATTTCATTCATTGGTAACATAATGGCACCGACAGGCTATTTTGTGAAAGAAAACATAAAGACGTCCTGTAGTGGCCGTTAGCGGACGTGGCCGCGGTTGTGTGGATTTAGATGCGCGTTTATAGTGCATGTGCTAACCAAAGTGTCTATTACACATTCGCTAACCAGAGTCCGTCAGGGCGGACCAGGTTGCTGCAGTTTTCTACAGAACTGCTGATCCACATCACTTCAAGTGGGGCACTGCACTCCCTTGGGTCCTCAGCAACACACACGCCAAGCTTGAAGTATATCGGTCTGAGGGTTGGCGTGATAATCGAAACTCAGGCGCACACACACACACACACACACACACACACACACACACACACACACACACACACACACACACACACACACACACACACACACAGAGAGAGAGACTCCTGTCATAGTATGATAACCAGCAGCACATGGAATCAGAATCTTAAAAACATGCATCAATAAGTATCAACTTCATCTACAATATCTGTGGTGCTTTGGTCTCCTCTTTCCTCGAGTCAGCAGGGATATCTGTCGACAATTCCCAGAATACCCTGGAATCATGTGGACATTCCCGTTGTTTTCCTACAGACCTTTTAAATTCTCCAGTCCTCTGTGCCGAAAGTCTCTTAAAAGCAAGGCAGTATTCCGGTAATGTGCAGCATTGATTTTCTAGCCATCCCTGTAGTAGCCCCAGTGCTGACAAGCCATCCAGTAACATAACACCATGAATAAAGGAATGCATAAAGGTTTGAAGTTTAATTCTATAACACAAGCCTGCTATACTTTAAGGCGAGGCAATTTTATTTATATAGCACCTTTTCATAGACGTGGATCATTCAAAGTGCTTTACAGGCAAAAGATAAGAAAGATAGAAGTATAAGATAAATAAAAGTACAGACAAGTTTAAAACCAAATGATAAAAAATAAAATGAAAATACAATTAAATTTAAATTTAAAAAAAAGAGAGCATGTGGAAAAGAGAACAGTCCTTGGCTTAGTTTTCAAAATGGCTACGGTTTGGGCATATCTTAGTTCCAGGGGCAGCTGATTTCAGCAGTGGGCAGCATAATCGCTGAGAGCCTTTTCACCACATTTGGACTGAAGTCTGGGCACCACTCACTGACCGCTCCCTGCTGATCTGAGAGACCTTACCCAGCTTTCAACTCAACAAACATGAAATTTAAATCTGCATCAATGATTACACCAATGTTCTTGACGTGTTAGTTTTTACTCCTTTTGAACCAATCAAGCACTAAACGCCAGCCTTTTGTATTTGCCGGAGATAATTATTTCACTCTTCTTTTTTTTTTAGTTGAAGGAAATGTTGCTGCAATTATTTACTTTTTCAATGCACAGCCATAGTGAGTCGATAGGACCAAAGTCGTTTGGTGTCAGCTCTAGATAGATAATGTACATATAGGTATGGTAAGCAACCTTATAGTCCTGGAGTATTTGACCAAGAGGAAGCGTGTCAAGATTGAGCTGGAGGGGCGTGAATCGATCCTTGTGGAACTCTGTATGTCATGGCGGTTCTTTCAGATTCATAATTGCCAATACTTACTACATATCCCCTGCCCTCTAAATATGACCTGAACCATCGGAGGACCATTCCTGAGAGTCCTACCCAATTTTCCAGTCTATTGCCAGCATTTAGAGATATTTATGATCCACAGTGTCAAATGCTTCAGTAAGATCCGATAACACCAGGACTGTTAGACTACCCTTCAGATTTAAAGCTTTACTCCAATACCAAATCAAAAACAAATATGATTTCAGGATACAACTCTGAACAATTTCTTCTTTTTTTTGTATTTTACACAAATGAGGACTGACCTGCGTACATAATAAGCACACTCAGTGCAGGTAAACAATGTTTTGACTTTGAAAATGTGCCCGACAGTAATGAAAACTAACTGCTGCAAATATAAGTGTCAAGCTAACCTTTATTATCCCCAACAATAAAGGTTACGTTGACTACATTATTAAAATATCCATTCATACTTAAGTCATACCCATGTTTGCTTTGACCCTTTACTACTTTGTCTCTACTTTAGAACTCTCTTACATAAATCTATAAACCAAACTATCTCTACAGAAGTAAATGTCAAATCATGCCTTTTCTTCTAATGGTTTTGTACATTTTCTCCAATAAAACCCTACCAACAAAACCGATCCCTGGTTCTGCCATCCCCCCTCTCTTGCCCTTTTGAGGCTGTAGACTGCCGTGTGCCTTCATCAAACAACCATATTATCATTATTACTACATTTGCATTTTTGATAAAAGAAAAAAAAATGGAATAGGGACCTGGACCGACGAAGATGGGGAGGTTAAAGAAACTAAGCTTCTCATTCTCCACCCCAACTTATAGATATGTTTCAATCATGTTAACATAAACTCGCCTCCTTACGAAAACTGTACGATAATACCTGCATTTTTGTGATCTGGCGCTCCTGTCAGCGGGGCAAGCTTGTTTGTCAGTACAGTTCATATACATGTGGCCATTAAATAAAACTGATCTGCAATGGCTTTGGAAAATGTTTGGTCAGGTTTAGGCACTAAAACTATTTGGGTAAGGATAGGAAACGTGTTAAGAAAAGCACTATAAATTAATTTATAATGTAATTAAAAGTTAATAAAACATAGGTAAAAGACTGAAAAATGTGAAACGAACCGTAGCCTAACCTGTCAAAGTCACATGGTTTGTTGACATATCCTTCCACACCAACCTCCTCCCTACAAGATTGTGTGGCTCTAATCACAATGCTGGGGCGATATCAGCCTTTGTTCCTGACAGACAAGAGTCTTAATGTTTTACAGCCATTACAGGTTAGTTGTGTGAGGCCTTTTAAGAAAATGACAAAGGCTGACATTTTTCTTTTGAAAACAATCTCTGCAGTCACGATCTACATCATTTTCCTGACAATGCCAATTTCCACCAAAACGGCGTAGTTGAGATTCATGCTCCCCCCCCATTCTCAAAAAAGTTTGGGTTACACACTGACTAACCTGTAGGAATTGTAAGCACCTCCACTTGTGTTCATTAAAGCACTCAGCCAAGCTGCATCACTGATGCTGCCAATTAAACTCTGGATTCTGCAGCAGGGGGCAAGTGTTTTACCTAATCCAGAAGTTCCTTTACTTCTCTCATTCACTGTAAATTATTCACGTTTTCCTGCCGTGGCATGACTCTCCCTCACCCAAAGATCCCACCCTGTAATTGTCGTACAAATAAATGTATCCTTTCCTGTATAATCATCTGTGAGGGTGGAGCAGGTTTGAGATTGTGTCAAACTGCTCGCATTGCTTGATTGCATGAACACTTTGACCCTCTACCCATCTGACGGATGAGTAGTTCAGGTTGTTATAACCACCATGACATATGACCTTAGTTGGACCCTTTTCTGCATACATTTGTATTATTTTTTCATGACTTCCTCACATTTTCTTTGACCTGTAGGCCTATCATTTATTTTCAAAGTTTCAAAAGCACTCCAACCGTGTATGTATGTATGTATATATTGATCTCTGCACAGATGTTTGAATTCCAACTGCACCTTATATTCCTTTGTACATAATTATTCCTGTATTGGTTTATTACTTTGTAGGCCATTACAACTGTGCAATATTCAGAAGTGCAATATCTCAACCATTTTACAGTTTTTGTAGGTCACAGCAAGTACTTATTTTTTCTTTATATACAGTACAACATATATTTTTTTTAACTTATTATTATCTTTATTACTGTTTATATGTGTGTATGCACCGTCAGAATTTCTATTTCATTTCTTTGTACCTCGCGCTATGACAATAAAGGAATTATATTTAAGGTGCATATTACTTGCTGTTATAGCATTACATTTGTAAAATGATTCATGTGCTAAGATAAAAATATATATAAACATCAGTTTCTGCAATCTCAAGCGCAATATTCTATGATGTTCATCCTCTTCAAGATTTCCAAAAGCAGTTTTAAAGATGAATAGCAAGAGGCTCGACAAGAGGTGAGTCCATAGGCCGCAACTAGTACTAACAGCAGGACTAAGGGGATTTAAAATCACAAAGTTTCCAACTTCTAATGGCAACTTCTGAAGAGGATATAACCTGAATGATGCTGGATTTTGAGGCTGATACTGATATCAATATTTGGTAGTTTAAAAAATCTGATAATATTGGCACATAACACAAAACAAACTTAAAACATATCACTGAGATTTTTTTTTTTTTTTATGTTGCCATATACCATACATACTAAAGAGGATATTTTACAGTTTGAAAATCTACTTGTCAGTGGTCTGTGGTGGACAAACTCTGTAAAGGGGATAATGTAAAAAAAATAAATAAAAATTGCCTCAAACCTTGTTTCAGCATTTCTGTACTTCAATTTCTTGTTTTTTATCAGCCAATATACACACCAATTTAATATATTTGAAATAAGCTGATATAACGACCTGGCTACTTTATTAGTCTAGTTCTAGTAGTGGACGCCAATTTGTCTTACAATATGGAAAGAAAACTCCAGGAACTCTTTACATTTTTCCAGAAACACTGATTAAAGAAATGAACAATGAGAGATTGCATTAAGTTACAGTAGCTAGTTAAACAGAGACTAGACAGGAAGTGATGTCAATACTTTGGCTCTTCATTATGTTTTTAGGTGTTCACCTGATGCTTGTTTGTGTGACCTGTGTATCTCCAACTATGACAGCCCACTGTATTGGCCAGTAACACAAAAAAAAATAAAAATAATTTAAGTTTACATAGACAGCCACTGGCAAAGGGAAACTACTAATGCCTGTTCTTTGCTGGTGTTGTGCGTTAACTCTCTTCCCCCTCACATTTATGTACAATTTTAATTCCGTAGCCATTACACTTCAAGCAGGAGATCTCTTGCGTGGGCAATTCAATGCTGAAAAGATAAGGTGGGAAATCTCACAAAGCACAGTTCCTGCACATCATCAACTATGATAAAACGAGCTGTTCTGCTGCTGATTGTCAACCCTCCTACGGATCTCAGCCTCTTATACTTGCTAGGAGTAATTTATATTCAGTAGCCTGATCGTTGGAGACCACTGTGTACTCGAGCTTGCTTTGGTACAAATAAACTGATTTCTTATGATACCATACACATTTCTCCAAATACTTTCCACTTTATCTACAGCATGACATGCAGTTGAACCCACCTTGTGGAATTAGAAGTACCCACCTGTGAAGTTGACATTGCGGATGTACTTGAGCAGCAGTGTGCCGTTGATGGTTTCCATGTTGGAGCAGAGGCCAACTTTTCCGGGGCAGAGATCTTTGTGCATGTTATGGAGAGCATGAGCCATGGCATAAACTGCGTCTATCACAAACTGAACCTTTCCTTCTTGTTCGTAGGTTGAGTCTTTCCCGATCCGCTCATGGTCTAAAAGAAAACATTAACACAGAAATTACAGCTCGTGAAATGAGGCCCCACATAGGGCTGACTTGATGAATTCATAAATGCACTAAAAACAAAGAGTCACTGCAATCATCACAGACAATCAAGACTAGAATATTCGAAACGAATGACATGAGTTCAAAACAAAAAAGCTGCTACGCATTCAGTCAAAAAATGTAAGATCTCAACAAAGATTAGTAGAAGTGCATAATCAAGTAGATGATGGCCTTTCAAGAGGCTTGATTACTCAATTGTTAACCCATCATTCTTTTGCCCCATATTTAATTAGATTGGTGTTGTATTGTGCATGCTAACCATTGATTATATGTCTTTTGCAGCCTTTCTCACAATGGTCTGTCGATCACTGATGAGACCCACTCAAGATTATTTAACAAGACTTTCCGTGTCATATATCCTAATCTGTCTCTCCTGATGCGGCGATCAGCCTTTGCCGTCCTCTGCTGCATCATGCGAAGACCCTGAAGAATTGAGTTAAACTTTCAAACTAAGCAAAGTTTTGTCAATGTAAGTTGCAAAATATGCTTCAACAAGGCTGGGAGCCTTCTGTGGACGCTGTCAGGTCTTGTTCAAATGATCTCTGAGTGTTTATCCTCACAAAGTCACGTGCCACCTCACATCCATTAATCAAGAGCGCAGAGTGTGATGGAGTGGTTAGTGGGGGAGTGGAAGACACAGCAAGACAGGCCTAATCATTCTTCAGTATTAATGTAATTAGTTATGACAGGTGTATATTAATCATAGCTGGGGTTGTTCTAATGCTTTGAAAATGTGTTAACGGCTAAGCAAGGTTTCAATTAGCAGCGTAATGCTTTTGTTAGCCAATGCTCCGCCAGATAGGTTGAGCAGAAGGAGTGACAGCAGGACACTTTTATGGCTTCAACAACGGCAAAAACTGACGGGAATGAAACAGCAAGACTGAAATAATTTCAGCCTATTAAAGTAGCTCAAGTAGAGACATGCACCTCTTTATGTTAATCTGATGGCCATATATCATGTTGGCCTCATGTCTGAATAAGCACCCTGCTGGTTTTTCCCCTCGCGGTGTAACAGGTTTGTAAAAAAGAAAAAGAAAAAGCGTCTGATAATCACAGTAATAATCTGACCAATTTTCATTGCGACTCTATGGATGAATAAAGCAATGTCCTGCAAAACTCTTCACTCGCAGCATGTGAGCTCATAGGAATAAAACGGGAGTCCCAACTTAACGTCCTGTCATTCGATGCTTGCGAACTGTCAGACTTTATAAAAAAAAATAAAATAAAAAAGGCGACACAATTCGCTCTCTAACTTGATAATGTAATTGATTCATTATCATTATCCAGATGTATCAGTGACTCTGTGAGAAGCAAATATGAGTGTCCCTCGCATGGTCATCAATCAAAGTTTCAACGACTAAATCAGTTTCAAAATCCATCAGCGACGCAGCCTGTCGGAGAAGAGAAAACTGTTTTTTTTTTTTTTTTGTTTTTTTTTAGCATCAGAACATTTTTAACTGGGATGTCTGCATGAAGCCGTAGTGAACATCAACGTTAAAGGACACCTACTGTATGTCTAAATAACAGAAATCGCAATACCACCGCAATAGTACATATTCCATGTCTGAAAAGAGCGGTTTACACAGATCAGTCAGTTTGTTGTATAGATTTGAATGTATATCTACTATACTATAGATCTACTGCAGCAGATTTGTTTGTTTGCCAATATGGGGTTTGTAAAAAAGTAATAGAACAACTGAGCATAAATGTTATGACCTAATTAATAATTGAAGGTAACAATTTGTTGAGCTTTATTTACTTACTAATACAGTTATCTGTACCCTCCAGATTTTTAGTGCTGTAATGAGGAGGGCTAAATAAATATAGACACTCTGCATGTACACTGCTTTAACGATCTTTTATTTAAAAGCCATTTGAACACCGCTTTGGCTTCATTCTAAAGTATTGCTTACTTCCCTCTTTTTTTCCCGATGAAGCATGACGACTAAACTATAGTCGCGTGTACTATGAAATGAGTTGTTTGCAGTGTTATTGCCCTGAATGTGACAGAAAAGATGTTGAGACACTAAGCTAGGTTTCAAAAGCACTTGAATGACAAAGCATTGTAAACAAATCCCTCCTGGAAATATGATATATTTTATATTCCGAGACAAGGAAGACGAGTGATCGTTGAAGTGACTCGTAACGTTTGACACTTTTGTATTCTTGGTGAAGGTGTCTTAAGAGCTTTATTGAAGTCTAGCTAAACACACTGACACCCTGCTGCAGAGGTTCATTTGTATCAGTGCAGTAGATGATCTCCGTCAGTCTGTTTTCCTTGTGCTTTGAACGTTGATGCTTTATAGAATAATTAATTCCCCTGATTTTGAACTCAGTTCGAGGGAGGAAACTGAGTGGAAGTAATGGAGTAATTTGTATTACAGCTGCATCTCGCTTCATCTGTACCATCAAAGAATGACTTTTGAAAGAGTAATTCTAAATAGCTCGTGTCAATAATGCATAATGTGGAAAACTGGAAAGTGACCATATTCAATTTGGTGTGCTAATGTGCGTGTTCTAGTGAAAATTGGCCACACTGTGCTTTTGCGGGCTGCTTCATAATTACTGAAATGTTGTTATCGCTGCGGCTCCGATATTGTGTAATTACACATAAACATATTATTTAAATGATTTGTTTACTGCCATCACGGGAGCGGTATTTAAGTCCTTTGTGCCTTTGCTTTCAATTAAGGTTAGCTTCCTTGTTAGTCGACACATTTTCACTGTCATTCACTGGTTTCGTTGGCCAGACGAGCACAACAGACACGGTGTAAACGGTGCGTCATGATCAGATAACAAAAAGCCACATGAAGGAGATGATGAAGTGGAATCACGTTTTGTTCGCGCGCCTTGTGAGACGTCTGTGGCTGCCGTTTCTTATCTCAACAGAGACGCTTCATTTTAACAAGTGCTCGCTTTAAACAGATGAATAGTTTTTGTTTGTCTTGTTGTTATTATCTATATACTCCCCGAGTATTTGTTCGCTGAGAAGAGGCAATTTAACATCAGTGACAAGGCTCTGAATGTTTAAGCAGCTTGAATATCCCCAGTTATTCTGTAAATGTGTGCTACAGGCAAAGTGAAGCATGGATAGTCAGTCTGTCTCTTCTTGTGGTCTGTCACAGTCCAATTGTAATGTCTCTCTCTCTCTGTCTCTCTCTCTCTGTCTCTCTCTCTCTCTCTCTTCTCTCTGTCTCTCTGTCTCTCTCTCTCTGTCTCTCTCTCTCTGTCTCTCTCTCTCTCTCTCTTCTCTCTCTCTCTCTGTCTCTCTCTCTCTGTCTCTCTCTCTTCTCTCTGTCTCTCTGTCTCTCTCTCTCTGTCTCTCTCTCTCTCTCTTCTCTCTCTCTCTCTG
>CALSBV010012228.1:3715452-3755453 GCA_943590825.1 Bovichtus diacanthus | reverse complement strand
CTCTCTCTCTCTCTCTCTCTCTCTCTCTCTCTCTCTCTCACATACAGTAGCTATACAAAGGAATCTGGCCCATTAATGTCAAGATAGTGGGTGATTGTGGTCTAGTGGTCAGGCTTTCAAATAGGTCACCGAAAGGTTGTGAGTTCAATACCAGGCTGCCACCATTGAGCTCCTGAGCAAGGCACTTAGCCCCGATTTGCTCCAGGGGACAGTCCCTGTAGTTAGTTCACTGTAAGAGCATCTGCTAAATGACCTGTAATGTAATGTAATGTAAAGATGCCTCTGAGGTTTCCACTACCAGATAAAAGCCAAAAGGTCCTGGAAAGTGTGCAGGTTCCCCTCACTGATCAGAAACATGCAGCGCAGGAAGAGCCAGTGGTTCCCAACCTTTTTGGCATTTGGTCTTTTAAAATAAAGCGATATGTGCTTGTGATCCGTAAACGGTTGAAATTACTTTATCAAGTAAGGGAGAACAATGTGTAAAACCCATCAGACCAAGTTCTTCTTAAAAGCAGATTCTGTCACGTACACCCCCCAAGCTCCACAAGACGTTTTGCTAGCTTGCCGGTCCCCACGTTCAAAAAAAGTTGAGAACCCCAAACTATGTTATTGTTTAAATATGATCACATACGTAATTTCAAGTTGTTTTTTCCAACAGGTGTCTAATATATGTGCATTATCTGTCTAGAAATACGAGAGAAATCATTTTGGTGTTCCTGTGGATGAATAAATCTTTAATAAAGTGGCGCCTTTTGATGTTTAGTTTTAGCAGATATCATTCATCCACAAAACCTGAATAAATATCATACATATCGGTTTAGACGCATACTGTATGTTTAAAGAGTAAATTCATCTCAAAGGCGGCTCCTTTACCTGATGGATGGACACAAAGGACAGTAACTGTATATTGAGTGTACTGCGGAAAAGGTTAGCTAGTGCAAAACAAGCATTGATGTGAAAGAAGATGAAACCCTGTGACTGTATCTTTTTTATCAGTGCTCTAGGAGTTTTTTTTATCAAGGCAACCTTGAGATTCTGAAAGAACACAATGCTCCAGAAAGCTCCAGGCCACACAGCATGCTCTTGCTCGCAATATTCCTTTAAATGGAGGCAAATTGTTTCTTTTTGGCTTCCTTTTGATTTGAGATGCAGTGCAAACATTTCATTTATAACTTGTGCACACTGATTTCTTTCTTTGTGGTGCTGAGAATTATAGGCTATCTGTCAAACTAATGTGCTTAGATGATAGAACAGACCGTTGGGTTCTTTCTTGGTAGAGCAGAGTTAATTTTGACGTAGTCCCTATTTCTGTCGGAGCAGTGGTTAGCATTCTCTCCAAAGGTTGCGTTAACCCGAATATTTTCCGTCATTGACCAATTATTTTTTAAGAATGACGCAAAAATCTGAAGGCCGTCCGTCATTTTGACGGATTAGAACACTGACTGAGGGCGATTTATCGTAACTTTAGGTCATTCCCAGCGCAAATCCTGCCGCTGCAGGAACCGTAGCGGCGAGATTGGAAAGTGGCTAATGGTGTGCCGCTATGATTCTGCGGTATATGCCGATCCCTGGAGTGGTGTGCCCACTGGCGGCGAGGTGTGTTATGACTCCCAGAGCTGCGATCCTCAGCACACCATCCACAGCTTGACACCCTTCACCAACCTCAGTGTCCAGATGGTGCAACCACTCCAGGGATCGAACCCCCATGTCAGTGTGGGTTTTCTCTGGGTTCTTCACACAGTCCAAATATATGTATATGCAGGTTGGATTAACTCTAAAATGTCCGTAGGTGTGAATGTCTCTGTGTCAGCGCTGTGGTTGCTTGCCATATTATGGTGCACTCCGCCTCTCGTGGGGCACCAGTCCACCACCACCCTGTAAAGAATAGGCGGTTACAGATAATAGATGGGCGGATTTTCACTATTTCTAAAGATCAAACGGTTAATGATTCATCCAAAAAATGATTAACTGATTATTCGATGATGAAAATAATCATTATTGGTACCCTCGGTGCCCTTGTCATGTGTATTAAATTATTTAATCCAAAATTTTAGATTGTGTCAGATTTTAAATCTATAATCTCAACCTTTTTGTATTTTGGTGCTCACTTAATATGCCACATTACCATGGTTACAAAGTTATTGCTACATTCCCTCAGTGACCTAAAAAGCCAAATGCTGTTGTCAAAATGTATCAGAAAATATACAACAATATAGCACCGTCAGCCTCTGCGTGACATCCACCTTTGGTCAGATGTATGTTTTTGGCATTAAAATCTCTAGAATGATAAAAATTATGGGCCTTCGTGAGGGCGTTTTGAAAAAAACGTTGGTTGACAACTATTACAAACCCTGTCCCATCATTGGCATCATCACCCAAGGGACAAGAATATACGGCAGTTCTTGTAATCACACAGTATCATCCAAAGACACAGTTGCTCAGATGAAGTGAACTCATTGTGGCAGCTATGGATAGCAAATGTGTTTGAACTTCTTTTAAACAAGAATTAATTGCCTAAGTCAGGAAATTGAGTATAGCAAATGGGATATCTTTTCTACATTGGTGTTATTCTAAACCACTGCAGGTGAATCATCATTTTCTCCACAGTGAAGAGAACATCTCTTTGTTGTTGTATGGCTTATCTTTTACCTGAACCTTGATATTTGTGCTTGCATTTTAGGAGAATCAAAGAAGTGAGGGGACATTGCTCAGTTGCAGGTGGCGTCCTTGATGTCTTCAGTGAGCAATAGACAACAGACAATGGAGGAGGCATGCAGGCCTGTACTCGTGTCTGGTAGCCTTGATGACTCATGTCTGCAGGGATGCAGAGCACAGAGTGACTCAGGCCAGTGTGCTTCATTCAAATTTTAAACCTCAATGTGTGCTGAAATGACGTGAACAAAAGGCAGCGCACCTGCAGAGGCTTTCATCATTGCCAACAGCCCAGTAGGACAGTAAACTTTAATTATAGGAAATGATGTAAGATATGGCTGTTGGCAAATTGCTCTACTCTGTTTACTTTAGGGTTGTCTGCTCACCCCAAAGTAATTATGCTTGATGTATCAACCCTGCTTATTTCTGTCCAATCCAACTGTGATGAGAGAGGTGAATCTCCATGCCATGATACTGTGCGACATTTTTCTATTATTACCAATTTGTCTCTTTTCCCAGGTTCTCCCTTGCATCCTAGCCTATTCTCATTCGTTGTGCTCTGCAAAACAGAATCAGGAGTTTTATGGTTCAGAAGCGTGAAGTAGTGTGACGTACAGTGAAAGGTCTGAGCAGCTCGGATAGAAAACTTGAGAATTATTGGATTCTACACCGCAAGCAATACAATAACATTTCTGTCTCTCGTGTGTAATTTGCACCTGTAACCAGGAGTTTCTGGGGTTCCGCTTATTTTTCTGTACAAAGCAAAACCATCTTGTTTCTATGATACTGATAGAAAGGTCTTAAAAGAATGGATCACGCCCATTGATTACAAATTGCTTTAGATAAACTAAATATGAAACTATAAGAATCAGCAATTAACTCCGATATAACCTGGATTATGTGTGATTGTGATTATGTTACCATGTTAATCCTGTGTCTTTTTTGTGACTTTCTTTCTATTGGGCTAGTAAAACAAATGTATTTCCTCCACATTTTAATGGTGTTTTTAATATGTCACTAACAGCTTACAACTATAACTAACGAAGTAGAGAAACATTTTGATTTTGGGACCGTTACATTCACTTCAGGACGGTTAAAATAGTTTTTTGGGATGGTGGTGAAAAAGGATTCCTGGCCCAGACACCCCCGGTGGAGATATTTCTATTTTAAAGAGATTTTGACTCTGGATTTGGAATTCACACTCCAGCAAATCCGGCTAAACTTGTTTCCCAGAGACCTGACTTTTTGCACCTAGAATGCCCTTAGTTGCCAGTTTACAGTTAAAATTAACAGTCTAATACAACAGTCCTGCAATAAATCCTCCCTTCATGAAGGTTATTATGTTACATGTTTGTTCAAACTGTTTAATAAAAGTGTTGATTCAACTGCATGATGATTTTGGATGTATTTTGTGGGGTTGTTTAATTGTGTATACCGACGGTTGTTTCTCTGTGTAAGACAGTACATTGGGTGTATTTTAACACATACGTGGAGAATTAAAGTAAGGAGGTTATGGCCTGTTCAGCTACTCTAGATAATACTTTTGCTGCACCCTCCACACAGCAGTAAAATGATCTAGGGGTTACATTGAACATCTGAAGCTACAAAACAAATCTTAGCCTCTGGGGCAGGAGATACGAAAACAACAGGGAAAAAGCAGCAATCAGACCTGAATTATACATCTGTACACTGTTGTGCTCCGTGCTGTATCAGAGCTGGAAAATTACCTGACCATAACTCAGTTGGCAGTGACTTGTATTGCTTAAAAGCTTTGATACCACACAAATAGAATAATTACATGGCCATCTAATCATGTTAGTACTTCAAGAATATCATTTTCAAATCCCTGGTGTTTGATTACAGTGTTACACAGAGAGAAATCTACTGTTTTCCTACTCATTAAGTGTGTTGTTTAAAAAAAAAACTGTTGACATGATATAGGCTACGCTAATAAAATATAATCACAGGACCAACGGAAAGGATTTTAGGATGAAAAGTTTCCCCTTTTTAATATGCTTGTAAATTGTTACTTGATATATTATGCGTGGTCTATACAATACAGTATTATAGTGGCTAACAAACCGCAGAAGTGGGGACAGTAAATGATGGTGCTTACAAAAGGAACAATGGGGAGGAAAGTGATAGTACTTGCAAAATGCTCTGACTGAAATGATTGTACCCCTTGCCTGTAAAAATGTACTGTACCCTGGAGGCTACTCCGAGGAAGACAGGGCCCGCAGCAATTTAAGCCAAGAGCACCAACCCTGACAACTGATAAATACAGAAATCATTTAAGATTACGTGTCCTCCTGAAACCTGCAAGTGTGGATTGTTGGAAGCATATCTCTCCTTAGCCAAGGGACACACTGTTGTTTCCAGAGGTGACAATTACATTTCTGCTTAATTGTTTAGATTTGCTCGTTCATCTGTTGTACCAATTTAGTATGCCTCCTGTGGTACTTGGTGACATTTTGAGGTTGCAGTGTCCGAAATTAGATGGACTAGAAAGCCGAATGGTAAATGGACTGCATTTGTATAGCACTTTCTTTTTGTCTCCGTGACCACTCCACACTTTTACAACACGTCAGCATTCACACACGCATTCATACAGAGGCAGAGGCTACCATACAAGGGGCCTACTCATCAGGAGTGATAAACATTCACACACACACACACACACACACACACACACACACACACACACTGTTGGCCATGCCATCGGGAGCAATTTTTTGGGGTTCAGTATCTCGCCCAAGGGGGATCGAACCACTGAGCTCGAAATCTTAAAAAAATGGTGAGATTGAAGGCTTTTTTTCTTACATTACATTTAGCAGACGATTTACAATAAGTGCAAACAATCATGAGGATTCGACTCCGAACAGCAAGAAGTACATTAGCTTCAAATAGGTGAAATAATTGTAAGGGCAGTACGATAGCTTCTAATGCGCCAAACCAATGTAAGTGCTACATGCAGTAATGATAGAATAAAAACTCAACCATTACCTTCAAATAAGCCAACCAATTTAAGTGCTAAATACAGAAATAAATATTTATACATTTTTTTAAGGGTGCTGTCGAAACAGATGGATTTTAAGTCTGCGACGGAAGGTGTGAAGACTTTCTGCTGACCTGACATCATTGGGGAGCTTGTTCCTTTTCTCAGTAAACACAGTAAATAATTCTCTTATGAACCATACAAAGTGTTTCAGGTCATTTATCACCACAAACCCTCACACTGGGATGGCAACATTTCCAGTATCTTGCATCAATATACACTGCTTATTAAAAGCGTTTGTTCACCAGTGGAAACCATTTCTCTGGCTCTGTGAACGGATTATTGAGTGTGCTTCTATGTGTTTATATATAGAACTACTGTGATGCTTTCTCATATACCTGATGAAGGTCGAAAAATATTCCAGCGGTACGCGACACAGTGTGTGGGAGTTTTCTCATTTGTATTCAAATATAAGTGAACATGAAATGTCTACCCTCTCTCGGAGATTGATAGCATACAAACTCTTCTAAACACGATCGCTCTGGTACTTTGTTTACTGGAAATATCCTCCACATGACATTTGGTTAATATGATGTGTATAACTGAATAATATTTTCTATTTAAGCAGCACACAAACAGCAGCAGGCTCGACTCTTAATATGAGCAGCGTTAGTTACCAACGCTGGGCCAGTGAAGGACAAGTGCAACCCTAAAGGCGATCGACTTCTCTCAATAGCAGAAAACAAGCAGCTTCCCAAGTGTAGGTTTTTATGTAGTTAGTCCAACATGCATAGGAGGAATGTATAGCCTGGAAACTTTACAGGTCTGGACTGTTTGAGATGCAGCGTTGCACTGCACACTGGGATGAGAGCCGGGCCCGGAGAGCCGACTGATTTTAACGACCTGAAAGCTTGTTTCTAATGGGCTGATTGGATTTACTATTGATTATGTTTTTTCAGCGCATGTGGTGGCATAGTTTTGTGATTGCTATTGTCGACCACTGCAAATTGAAGTAGCCAACAGACGAGTAATAGGAACATTAATTTCTCTCGGACAAAATTAGAGATTCTCGTTCACTTATCTCCACCCATTACATTTAACCAAAATTAGAGGAGCGTGATTATTTTCTCCCTGATGACGAAAAACATTTACCTAGAATACCAAGTACACACACACACACACACGTAATGTATTCACAGCAGACCCAATCGATATACTTGGTGATTGATTGAGGGCTTTCTATTGATCGAGTACCTTCCCTGCTATTACGTGTAGACTCACTTGTGCATTTTTTGATGCCAGATCCTTTCTTCACAGCGTGCCGACTAAGCTTGCATTGGAAGTTATTCTCCCAGAACTCTGCAAACCAGATGTTCCTTCTGTTGTTCTCTAGTGTTCGGCTGATGAAGTAGCGATCGAAACCTGAAAGAAATGAGATGCTGTTAGAATTTAATCTTTCACGTTTTACATTTTAAATATGCCAAGCGAAGTGTAAATTGTTTTGGGTCCCGGTCCTAGTGGATAACTTTGGTGATGATTCCAAAGGAGCCAAGTGTTTACTCCAAGCCTGGAGTGAGAGCCGAGTTAGAACAGAAGCTCTGCAATCAAAAATATCAGCAATGCAAATTCCTTTTGGTTTGCTCTTAGCCAAACAGTAAAACAGCTTAAATGAAGTCAGGTCTATGGAAAATATCCAATAATACATTATCATTTCATTGTGCCGACTTTGATGAATTATTATGCCATCTATGACATTTTAAAACATTTTTATTCAGCCTTCTGCTGCAAAATGTTCTAAAGCCATAGTGGAGTATGTATCTACTATGTTGTTCTCACATGGCTACATTATGCTGTTGTCCATAGACGACTTTGTCTACACTTTACCAACATTGTTAAAAATCAGTAGCTTTAATAATAACGTAAGGAAAATATACCCGATTATGGTACAATATTGATTTGATCAATATGAAAGAACGTATGTATGTCCAATGTGGCTGTAAGTGGTTAATGGTCATCGGATGTAGAAGGGAAATATGATTATTGGAGGCCAACATGCAGTAATATTGGCAGAAAAGTGGTATCAAAATTTTATTTCATAAAAAAAAAAAAGAAAAAAAAAGACATTTATGTAAGAAAATAAACCATTATAATCCCTCTGTAAGGTAAAGTTAGTATTTGAGTAATGGATACCTTTTATGGATTGTCGTTTGGGTAGGATGGTGACGGCACCTTCTGCCATTTCTTCCTGGTTCAGTATTGGGGAGATTTTGGAGCCCCAGCTGTCTGAACCTACCCAGATGAAGTGGCCGGTTTGATTGGCCTTCTTAGCTGCTTGAAGGAGCCGCCTTTGGGAGACAAAGGAGGATTGCGATGTTTATTTGTACCATTTAATGTTGTGTTGTCAATGTCTCCATTTATTTTCTGTATTTATATTAAAAAAAATATATATATATTTTAAACGCTCCTATTTTAAATGCACCGTGAAGAAGAAGTGTGGTGTCATACAGGTGATCCCATAACTAGAATATTCTATTCTGAGTCTGGACAAATTTGCACCGAGGCACTAGTAGCATAGAAAAGCCACCGTAGACACACTATCCATTCCCAGGGCAGAGTAGTTCTTCTTGGCAGTGGCAGAATGACACCCTTGCCACATTTGTCCAGGCTTGTTGCCAATGGAAGTAAGTTTGGGAAGCTGTAAAAAAAGAAAACTGCCAGCTAGCTCTGCTGTAGCCAGATATCAAGAAAGCTTGAGCACAGCAACATCAAATTTAAACACAGCCACCTGGCATGCGAAGCAATACAGACCCTCATATCTCCCCAAAGATGCTGGAACAAAAACCTTATATTAAGCATTATTGTATTGTGGACAACATCAGCTTTTCTACATGGAATGTGCTGTCTTAACATCTCAGGGTAGGACTTTGCAGTTGTATAAAGAAGGATGAAGAACGGAAAAATAATTAGCCTACTACAGTTTTTTGTAGTCCTATGTGGCGTGGGCGGGCAGAGAGTCATCCAATTAACTTTACGTCTCTTTACCGTAGTTTTATAACCCCAGGGGCCGATGTTTGATTGGTAATGATTTTTCTCTGAGTCTCGGCTCTAGAAATTTAGTGAAATGAGCATGTCATAAGATGCAATTATGTTCTCCATGTAGGAAAAATTAGATACATAGATTTTCTCACCGTCAAGAGATTACATAACAGAGACATGATTAGACAGGCTGATGAGTCCAACACTGAGAAGTAAAAGGGCTGCTGTCGAGTTTGTGGATGGGCGTATACTGCACATCTCCCTTTCACTTCGACAGCCTATGTTTGCTTCCCACCTCACACTAAAGGTAAAACCTGAACCCTATTTTCCCCATGTTTTAGTGCGTAAGTTACTAATGGGGACAACGATTTTTGAAATCGGTCCAGTATGGCGCGAGAACGCTGCCGATGGCTGCCGCTAAACAGGCTGCAATGTAGTCGCTCGCTGCAACTTCTCACAACTCTCACTCGCCAATTTACGTCCACTGAAAATGTGCTCGTCTTTGACACCGACGGGCTCGGATTGTTATTATAAGTGTCTGACAGCATTATGGGAAGGACCCTACAGAGAAAGGGAGTCTGTTTTGTAATGTATCATGTGACACAGAAAACAACGGTGGGAACGTGAGTGACGGTTGGAGTTGGTTGAAAAATACTGAGTAAAATTGTAATTATGTAAAAAGAAAAAACCTAAACTATGCTATAACTGTAATGGAAGTTGATTTCGTTACCTAGTTTTAGTTCTATCTGACATTTTACATGCCTAAACTTAAAATTAAAGTTTAAATTTCAGGTCATAAATAAGTGAAAATGACACATGCAATATGTGTTATTGTAAAATAAACAGATGGAGGAATTATATGTTCAGATAATTGTAATTAAATGTACTTTTATTTAATGTTGTTTTCCCACAGAGCAATAACAAACCTACCTGCCTACCTACATACTAGATGATGAAAAGCAAGACCACAAAAAGTATTTCTCCTATTCTTTATGACGCTGAGACAAGGAAGTATATTCATATTATTGTATAGTATATAAAGGTATCATATTATAAGGCTCCATCAAAAGCTCAAGTCTCTTATACAGCACTTTCTGTGTAGGCAGTTTTGGATTATTATTAGGCTGCTGCCAGCTCACACTGACTGGTTCAAGGATAAAGCAGGCATGCAGTGCTGAAATCCCCCTGGCTTTCTGTAATTACTATATATCCACACTATTACCCGTTATCAGGACTGGATTAAGTCAATGAGCACTGGGACTTCTGCCCTGGTCATCATTGAGAGACCGCCCCAAATCACTGCCCACTTCCACTAGGAATACACTGGCCTACTAACTGGTTTCTGGGAAACGGTTCCCTTGAAAAGCCACAACAGTGCAGTGAGTATTGATTCAGCCTACAACTAATTAACTGGTTCTTAATGCAGTCTTAATAATAGATAATGAATTTTAATTGATACATTTGTGTCCCCGCAAGAATAGCAGTGACACTGTTAATTGTACTTTCGTATAGTATGGTCAGAATAGATGGGGACACCTGACTAGTGTCAACGTTTTTAGTCGAATAGAACAGGGGGAGTGGACCAAATATTATAAACGCCTTTCAGTATAATGCATCTCAATTCAACACCCTGATAAAATATGGCTTTTTGTTAGTGGACGAAGTACACAGATCACAAGTATAAGTACAGAAGTATTATCAGCAAAAAGTTAAAGTATGCATAACGTACGAAACTACTGTTTACTGCTACTAACTTTGTCAAATAAATGATGTGGCTTTAAAATAACTATTTCCCTCAAAGTATGAAGTAGCAAAAAAATGGAAACCCTAATATGAAGAACAGTACTCAAACTTGTACTGAACAAGGGTCGTACTGAGGTTAATTGCAGGGCTCTGCTTTAGATCACACAATTTCCTGGTGTCCTAAGATTACTCCCAAATATAATCATATTGGCCATTTAAAACTCATTAATATTAGCATGCGGGTAGCAGACTGTTTATCACAAGGCAAAGGCAATTTATTGTCTTTTATACACACACGAGACGTTTGTGACATTTTAATGCCCGCTGCAGAGGAAGCCTCAGGTAAAGACATTTCTCTGCAACATTTATCACTTTAGACCTTAGCAGATTTTTTGGTAAACTCCAAAATGGCTTCACTTCAACTTATTCCGAACAACTTTTCTAAAAAAAAAAGGAGCAGTGAATGTCATGAAGGGAGTATTAATCAATGGTTAAAAGTGGCTGAGATAAGTCAGGTTAAAAGTGGCTTATCTGACAGTAATTATTAGGATCCCACTGCACTCACCTGATGTCATCCTCATTGGCAAATATAATGACTACTCGGGCGTTGGGGTTCTCACTCAGCCTGCGAATGATCTTGTCAAACTCTCCAGTTCTTGGTTCGCGTGGTATTTTCACCGACTGGGAAATGCACAGACCACCTAATTGAGAGACAAAAGAGAAAAGTATCCAAATTAAACGGATTCAAGAAAGGAAAAGGAAAAGAAAACTGCCTTTTTCTTCTGCAAATCATCTGAACCTCTCATCACAAGACGTTTTAATGTCAAATGCGTATTAATGCTGCAGTTTCCGGTGTGTATTTTTCAAACTCATGGTCACCAAAAATATTAGTTGGAGTGTTGAATTTTTCTTCTTCTTTTATTTTAACCCACACAAATCTTTTTCAGTCCTCTGGAGTTTTTTTTTTATGATGTGTGCACAGGTGCAATATTTCAGAGCATGAGGGATGCAAGGTATTAAAAGAAATCTTTCCTTGGACCACAAGTGGCAACTTTGAAACATAGAGACCCATCAATTCAGTTTATGGTCCTGCCAGTGAGACCAGGGGAATTTAGTAGCATTTGGCGGTACATAAATTGTGTAATTGAAAACTGGTTCCATTTGTTCAGAGTCATTTTTCTTATTACATAAGTTGTTTCATTTAGGTCAAAGTAAAAACTACGGTTTACTAAATCTTCTTCTTCTTCTTCTTGCCTAAAGACTGAGTCACTTTTGAGAGAGAGACACAGGGATAAACATGAAATGCATACATTTCCAATTAAAGTGTAAAATCACATGCTGGTCAACCAATAGTATTGTTCAGTGACATTGATTACTTTAGTTTAGCTTATTATGTGCTGGCCAGCACAGTATCTACAGCAATTCCCCGCGGATCAGTCTAAACACAGCCCTCAGCCTCTCAGAAATGCTCTGGTATTGAACATGAGGTTAAAGGCAGCAGAGGACGTACCCTGGTTACCAACAAGCAAAGGCTTTTTAATTCCCAATGCAACATTTCAGGATGTTTTGTCGCCCTGCCAGAATGCCACAGAGAGTATGTGCATGCTAATGAATTTCCCTTTCGTGACCCAGTACAAAGCCAGCCCAATGAACAATCAATGCCGGAATAATACCCTCTAGTTCAGTTCATGGCAGCCAGACTCACACCATAAAACAAAGCCTGGCCCCAGCACAGATACTAATAGGTTGGGAAACTGGAAATATGAGCAAAGAGTAGGGGATGCCATTAAATTATCAATGATGTTGGGCTGCTTTGCTCATGGGTACAAAAAGTCACTTCCGGTTAAGTCAGTGAGGGCGTCAGTCAGTGGCCTGCAACATTGTTCTGATTGTACACTGTAGAGGAATTTAATGATGTTTTCTTTCTCTTCAAACCCGTGCTTTCGCTATTTTACCAGGGCTGTATTTTCTTTCCCCCCAGAAAGGTCGCATGTATAGGTTTCCTGTGGTGATGCATGTCACATCTCGAGCACGAGAGTTCTGCCTTATACATTCACTTGGCTGGTTAATGGATTAGCAGTTCCTTCACTGGAGGAAAAGTCTCATTCCTTTGTGTGTACTGGTCCATGTGTTGTTGTTTGCGGATGTTTCCTTCTGCACTCAGGCAAGACTTCTTTCTCTTTTTTATTTATTTACATTTTTTTTTTTTATAATCACAGACTCGTCAAGTCTCTAATTTACATATTCTTCCATTTCTTAAACCTAACTTGAATATCACAGTTTACACAGATTTGATCAAGAGTCTGGGATTTGAAAGATTGCAACATGAACTCCTGGATGTAAAACATGCATTCACCATTTTCCACCTCACACCTACTTCAGACCAGCACATGTGTTTTTTAATATGACCTGAGGGTGATTTGATTGAAGGTGGAGATGCGAAAGTAAGATGAAAGCACAGAATCTAACATTATTTAGGTTGCTACTTCTTGCAGTCTCAACAGCGATCGAAACTGGATTACATTTTTTATTAATTACCTTTTGTGAGTTTAATTTAATCGCTTTCAATTTAAATTGGAGGCATCATTTTATTTCCCTGTGTGCATGATCTTCTCATTTTATCCTTATTACAATTTGATATGAGAGCTAACACAATTATAGTGATTGAAATATCACTGTTAAACATTTGGGCTGAGTCCTTGCCGCAGCGGGCCGGGTTCGAGTCTGACCCACGGCCCTTTGCTGCATATTGTTCCCTCTCAAATTCAAATTTAACGTAGATTTATTGTCGTGATCCTCTCTCTCTCCCTTCCTTTCCTGTCTTATCTTCAGCTGTACTCTAATAAAGGCAAACATCTCCAAATAAAAATCCTATGTGCATCTATAAATGGCCTGAGATTTACTTACAGTAGCGGTCACAAGTAATGAATGCTGCTGTGGTGTTGTTGGACCTCAGCCAATGAGACACAAACTGAAATTGCACTATTCGTTGCCGTTCTTTTCACTGATGCTGGCTGCAGACGTTTTACTGTTAAGCTGAATATACACAAGTTTGCAGGTAAACCACTTCGTAGTTCACAATAGTTGTGTTCCTTTCTACAATCTACATGCTCCTGATTGTTGAGGCTTTGATCAAACCGAAGCAGAGGTTTATCTGTCTGCTCCTGTGTCATTACACCTACACTACCCAGAGAGGCACATGGGAAATTTCGCAGCAGCAGCTCTCTGCTCTCAGAGACTCTATCAATCATTAGATTCTACGTCTTTGCCTCGCTGATACTTCAGTCCCCCATTCCCCCAACATCTGCTGTGTGGAAGCAGGGCACTCATCCCTTCCTTTCCTTCTCTTCTCACATCACCAGCAGCAGGCTGCAGCATTGCTTAGCCTCCAGAGAGGGTACCAGGAGGAACAGGGGGATAAGAACCCTGCCTGGGGGAGTTGAGGCACACTGAACAAGGCCCTCCATGGGTCCAGTGTTGTAACTCTGTTAGTTGTGGGGTAGACGAGGCAATTCTTTTTATTGCTAACACCACCCATTCATCCGTGCGTCTGTCTATCCATTCCTCTCTAAGCACAGGATGGTCGAAGACATGGTCCCTTGAATCGAGGAGCCCAATCCACACTCTGACAGTGAGCAGATACATAAACAAGACACTCAATCCCCTCCTGCACCAAGTACGATTTTCCTTTCCCCCCCCAACAAGGTTCACTATGCCACGCCATTTTCTTTCATTACACACACATGCACTACATGTATTCAAACATGAAAAACCTATTATACATAACATGATTTATTTTTCCCCCACTGTGTTTGAATGCTGAATTATCTTTCACATGTTGATTCAGCTATGCCAAGTTCCTCTGCAAGGACATTTTGCATGCAACCTAAGTGGCTTGTAATTGGTTTTAGTAATTACAGGTCTTGCCCATTACTTAATATATAATAATTTTAACATTTTAAGAGGTGTCAGACTTTCAATAAAACACTTTGCTGAATCCCATTTTGCCATCGGACAGGATGTAATTAGGGAGAATCCCCCTCCGCTTCTCTGCACAGCGCTTCTCATCAAACTTCCCTTAAACTGAACCAGACCATCTCCAGACTAATGCTACTTTGTAAACACAAGCACATAAAGAAAGACAATTATAAAGCAATTAATTACACATGCATCAGACAGCCCAGAAAGCAGCCGATTTACCCATTTACCTTATGTGTTGTATGCTTTTGTCCCTTGATTAATTCTAGTTATATATCAAAATTAACTGAGAATGATGCAGATTAACAATCAGTGGCTTCTGTGAGACCAAGTGAACAATGAGTAAAAACATTCATTAAACTTCACGTTAAGCTAGTTTGGTCATTTTCTCGATGACCTGTTGCAGTCTGCCAAAACCCCAATAAATGATCAGTACATACAAGTTTAAAGGCAAAAATCTACTGGTACTACGAAGCATCCATTATACTGCAGATACTCTTAAAAACTTCATGAGCAGTGTGTTCCTCTCCCAACACTCATCCTGTACCACTGTTAACATCTGAGCCACATCTAAAAAACCACCTCTAAAAATATCCGTTGCTGAGGAGAGTGCGAGCCTCCTCTCTCGTGTCTTTTATTGTCAGCCTCAGTCTCTGCTCTCCTAATAGCTCAGAACACTAATATTCCTTCTCATTTGACACCTGCGGGAGAGACAGTGCTGCCATAAAATGGCCAGGCACTGTGGCCGATTGCAGCGCAGCTTGTGTTCCTGGTGAAAAGTACAAAATACATCCAGGTGGGGAAGGTGCAGGGATATAAATAGCCTTTTTTATTCGGATGCCATTAATGGGAAAACATACACAAACGATTATTATTCGCAGCTGGAGAACATCGCAATGAAAATACAGAGATCTAGAACACAACTAATATTGCTTCTACAGCACTGATGTTCGATCATTTTCGATCTCTGCAGGCTTGAAAATCAATAAGTCAATTTCTTTAACGCTGAATGAAAACATCAACACCGTAGCTGCTCCTTACTTTGGCCGCAAATGTTTGTAATGCCGTTTTCACACTACGAGCGACACGCCACTACTTTTTTCATTGCTCCAATGAAGCGGTAAAGCGTCGACCAGTCGTATATTTTTGTTTCACCCTGTTCCGTTCTGTCTAAAAAATGCCATTAGCCAGTTCCCGGTGCTATTTAACAACATAACTATGTCAGTGAGCGCTTGATCAACAGTTTAACGGCGACTCGCCACACTTGGCTGTTGTGTTGCCTTTGGGGCTCGTAGCGTGAACACAGCATAAGGCAACAGTCACCATAAGTTAATAATTAGAAAGCCTGTTTGAGCTGCACAGAGCTTTGCATTTGCATCGGCATTGAACGGCAGTGTTGTTCCATTAATTCATTGATAGTCCCGTGTATACTGTCTGACTGCTGACCAGTATTCTAATGTGCAGAACGGCAACGCTCGGCCTCAGTGCTGTGATCAGTGGTTCACAGTATACAAATGCTCTCAGATGAGATCAAAGCAGGGACACATGTTGCTAACCAAAACAAGATGATTTGGATGGATAGCACTAAATAGGGACATAAATAATATCCCACTTTGATTTCAGTAAACTTTGTACCAATTGATTTATGTAAATCCGTTGATCAGAGGCCTGTGATAAACTGGCAACCTTTCCCATGTTTCTCTGCCTTTCATCCAATGCACGCTGAGTCTTGCTCAGTCCCCCGAGAGGGAGAGAAAATGGATGCAATTGATTTTATGCAAGAAAAACAACAGTATAGGTAAAATCCTGACCATCCTTGGTAGCAAAATGTTACCGTAGGTGAACTGCAGGAAGCATGCTGTGTTTATTGGGACATTATCCACAAATTGTGTTTTCCCCAACTTATCAGAAATACAGCTGTGGGTGAGTGGGAGTGAAATACTGAGAGGAGAGCGTGTGAAACAGTGGGCTGAAATAATTAGGGAAACTGACCCTGAACAGAAAAGTCCCAGGTTCAGTCCCGTGTTCCAGCGAGCCCTGTCCTAAAGTGTCCTGGAGCAAGACACTAAATCCCCCCACAGTCCCTGAGGCGCGGTTCTGTCACTGTCTCTGCGTCCTTACCTCACTGTGCAAGGCGGAGGGGATAAAAAGAAATGAATTTCTCCTCGGGGGATCAATTACAGTATAATGTGCCATTATAATTATTATAGACTGCTGAACCACAAAGATAGCCCAAGCTACCAAATTTCATCCCCCCTGCAATATAATGAGGATGGCTGGGATGTATTTAAACACAGTAACTGACCTGCTCCTGCCTGCAACATGGGGAAACAACAACACAAATGGAAATGGAAAAACAAAAAAAAAGTTGTGCATATGTACAAAGTACTTGCATTAAAATGTAGTTGAACCACATGAATGTCTTTCATATTAATTGTATAGACTAAATGAATGACCACAATTTTATATATATATATATATATATATATATATATATATACATATGTACTATTGTAATTTGTCTTTATAATGCCGAGCATGCGTCATTATGCTTTTTCTCCTTCCATAACCCTCAACATTTGATCAAAGAGGTCTTCCAATAGAGTGTATTACAGTGTGTGCAGTTTATTTAAAAAGAAATTAAAAAAATTAAGATTTACGGCAAACACATTGATGTGTCTGAGTGCATTTATCTGCACAGCCTGGATACCTACTCGGGGACTTGCTAAGCCTACAGGTTAATATGTGAGACCAGCTTGGGGCTGGATTACGTGGTGAGCTCTCGGTTCAACATGATGTACTTCTGGGAAAATGAGACTGAACTGTGGTTAAATGTGAGGCTGGTGAAAGTAAAGATTTTCCTCTCAGATACCACTGAGCAACACACCAAAGCATGCTCTCCGCCTGCCTTTGCTCCGCTATATGTAAATAAGCATCTAGAGCAGAGGAGATGTACACTGAGAGACGAGGAAAATAAAAATAAAAAAAGTCCCGTATGATGTTGTTATGAATAACCGTATTTCAAATGACACATGAAAAACGCTGGTTTTGTTTTCACCTTGTAAATGGTAAATGGACTGCATTTATGATGGCGCTTTTTCCAATCTTAGCGATCACTCACAGCGCTTTACAACACATGTCAGCCTTCACAGACAATCATACAGAGTCGCAGGCTGCCATACAAGGTGCCACATGCTCATCAGTAGGTACGTACACATTCACACACATTCACACACCATTGGCCGTGCCATCCCCCGGCTCTGCTCTGTTATTGACAGAAAGTGGTGCTGTTGGATATTTGGCTATCAAAGAGAAACAAACAAAATGAAAGGAAGCAATTTTCTAGCTTGCTGTGTAGCCGTTTATAATGAGCTATAAATGTACTCATGGGGAGTTTATCTGATGTTAATAAGAAAGACATCTGCATGGTGATGTTTGAAATCATTAAAGAAGACTGTGATTGCGGTGATCCACCTTCCCAAATGTTTTCTCAGTTTAAGTAGGCTATTAAGTAAAGACCATCATTGGGTTCATCAATAATCATATGACTAAAACAAATAGTTGTGTCATCTAACTGCTTTTTAGATGTTAGACTATTTTCTTAATATCAAACAAACACTATCATTTTCATTGTCTTCACATTAGGGTCTTTCAAATGCTCCTAATCTTTGGGTATTATTTTTCTAAAATCGAGAACTGATCAGTACTTTTATCAATAACTGATTTCGGGCACCAGTATATTTTACAAACTGGATCTGCTTTATTGCTGTCCAGATGAAGTTTGGAAGACGCGCATGCTTTCCAGTTAACATTTAATAGTGTTTTTCAACTTGAAGTTAATATTTTTGAAGTCTGAAAAAAATAAGAAGAAAATGTTTTTGCTGATAAATTCAGAAAGGACTGCACAGCCAGGCTGCTTTGAATGTTCAACCGACAGCTACGCCTGAAATGAGACTTGAGTGGGCATTTAACCCAAAAGCAGCGCTGCGTTAAACCAGTACAAGGTGCTACGTCGGTTGAGGTGTGCTGATACATGTACCAGTGAGTCAATAAAATGTGATCCAGGATGTCCAGTTTGAGTAATAGATCCATGAGTTTGAGAGTTTATTAGATGAGAAAAAACAGAGCTGGTGTTCATAGTACCATGAGCAGGGATCATGCTACTCTAGAAAGTTATTACGCTCACAGTCATTTTATCTCTTCATGTGGTGATTACATGGTAAACGGTGGACGTACATACATGGTGTTCAAGTTACAGAGGAATCAACCAGATATGTGCACGTCCATGTATTAAATTGGCCGACACTGTGTTTAATTAGTGGAGCCAGGTTCAACTTTTTTGCCTGGTGAGTCTTGTATGTAGCCAAAATGAATAAAGGGGCTTCGTATTTTTCATGCAGGTTTAATGGCGGTCCGAAAGTGGCCTGAACCAGAAGAAGAAGTGGAGCTATCTCGTGTAACATTACCAAACTATTAAACATTTAAAGGCCCCATTTATTTGAACAGAACTTCTGTTTGTTGACGAGTTAAACCCACTATTTTTAAGAGTTTTAATATGTTTGACACATGGGTTGTCACTAACACAGCGACTGGTTTAGTTTTTAGGTAATTTTTTTTAAATGCCTCGCACCAAGAGCTTAAAGCACTTAATATGTGACTGACAACTTGCTTTTATTATAATAAATGTAAGTAAAAGGAGCAGTAAATCACATTTGGCGCCAACAGGTGCTGTGCTCCAGACTAGCTTGTTAAATCGAGTGTTATGAACTGCATGGGTTTAATCTTTGGTCCCTGAAACAAAAAATGATCCACTCGAGCTTGTATTGATGACACAGCTAACAATTTGTGAAGTATATGTGAGAACACAGCAGGGCAGAGATGTAGTTACACTCTGGCCTCAAAGTTGATGGATCAACTGAAAGTATTTGTTGGCATGGCTATTTTCTTAAGCCAAATGGCAACCAGTCCTGGTATTACATCTGTCAGCAACTCTGCTCCCATATCGGCACGCTTTAAGTCCCAGAGGGAAATGGACCCGCTCTCTATTTATCCCGACAGTGCAGGGGAAGCTCATCGAGGGCAAGAGGGCAGCAGTGACAGAACATGTTATTTCGTACACATTATTAATCCCACACAGTTCCTTCAATTTGGTGCATGCTGGAAATATGCATTTACTCCACTGCAGAGTATTTTTTATTTTTTTTTTTTACTGAAAGCAAAATCATTTTGAGGGAGGTTTGAAATCTAAAAATTGGATATTGGCTAGTTACAGTTGTCAACATCCACCTATATTAATATGATTGATGAACTCTGATTGCATACTGCATTTTTTAAAATAAATTATCTGCACTATTTGGACTAAATAATTCTTAATTCACTCGCCACAATCTAAATGAATAACATATGCTATTCTTACTGTATGTATCGTGTTGGTTTGCACTTTAAAGCGAAATCATTGTCAGTACAACTGTTTGTTCAAAATAAACTTTGAAACAGTGTTGCTGCTAACAGGAATGAGCACTGCTTATTTACAGTTATTATTATTATTAGTTATTATTTCAACTTTGCGGTGTAAGAACAAATCATTTGTCTGCATCAGCAGGAGCTAAAGAAATCCAACACTGTCCTATTTTCCAGCCGCTGCCTGTTTCTGAGCCGTTTTAATATCAAAGATATTTGTACAAATGTGCCAGTTTGACCTGAGGATTCACACTTCATACAAAGGAATTTGATATTGCTTTTTCTATTTTTCAGGAGAGAATAGTAACTGCATGTGATTGTCGACCATTGAGCAGTTTTGCTTGAGAGCATGTTGTCTAGTCAGTTCCCAGATCCTGAAAATTTTGATTTCAAAATAACTGAATGACATTTTTTTTCTAAATCAAAGACGGGCCTCTAAGCACTGTGAAATGAGCTTTTCTGCACTGTGGTAAAATGACTTACATGACAACCATGGGACTTCCCTCTTACCAAGAAAGAAATCCACATTGCACGTCTCGTGCGTGTTGTTGAACCTCAGCTCAAGAGTAAAGTGTAAAAGTGCATACTGCTTCCTCGCATGAGGCAGAGCAAACACTAACAGTGCTGTCTAATCAGGCACGGGTGAAGAGCGAGCGCAGGAGGCCTTGAGGGGCACATTCTCACATTGTCAAAAAGCGGCTGAAAACTTCCCTGCAACTACATTTGATGATTGGCTGTCAGGCACCATCAGTCGTTATGTTACCTTCAGCAGCTAGCATACATTTCTGACAACACATGAGTGAAATAATGGTTGACATTCTGAATTCAAATCTCTGTTTTTCATCCTCTGGCACATCATAATAGTTGGGTTTGTCAGTATTTCAGATGTGACAAAGAGCTTTTTGGTTTTTCCGCCATTCTTCATTGTAACATGCTGATAGTGCCAGCAGCAAGTTCCGTGTGGTCACAAAGAGCTGCAGCAGCATAAATGGCCAGCAGTGTTTTTTGTTTTGTTTTTGTGAATAAGCTCACTACTTCAGCTACTACGGTTCATATGGCTATATGTGACTTTGCTCCTTTTTTGCGTGATCCCTATTATGTGTGAATCATATCCGCTATATCACTCCTGCTACATTTAGTCGATGAATTGAGAGATTTGTTAGTTTTGATTCTCAAATGTGAGGATTTGATATATGTTTAATAGTAAACTGAATATCTATGGGCTGTGGACTGTCGGTTGTATAACAAAAGCTATTTATATACATCACCTTGGTCTGTGGGAAATTATAATGCGCATGTTTGACTATTTTATAAAATATTTTAGACATAATGGTTAATTGATTAAATAAAAAAAGAATCAGCAGATTAACCTGCTAATGAACAAATCAGTTGTATTAGTCCCATTCTACAGTTATGTACTTACTTATGAATTGGCTTTGTATCCAGTATTTAGTAAGAATTGCTACTACATTCAAAGGGAAGTTTTTTAAAACTGTGCAAGTAACCGGTTTTAAATTTGCAACTATGAAGTGTGACACACTAATCCCGTATTTCTAAAAACACTGATAACAATATATCAGTGTTTTTGAGTAACATCATCAGGATTAAGTATGGAGATGTCTTCAAATTCATCAATCCAATCTGGATACTTCACATGAGGACTTTCCTGATATGTATTTCAAGTACCTGTTTCCAGTATATGTAACAGAAATATTGTCTATTCTTGCTTCTTTCAAAGATGTGCCGCAGCATCAGACTGCACCAAGGTTCACAGGTGTCCCCTAAGCTGCAGCAGGATCCAACTACTTGACGGTTCATCCTTTTTGTGATAAAGTGTCTTCACCTTTAATATTGCCTCTGGCGGGCCCCCGGGGCCGGAACAGCCTCGCTGGGCCGCATACAACTTCTCTTACATACAGTAATGAACAATCTCTAGATGAATTCTTCCTTTTGTTAAATTGTTATGGTACCAAAATAGTGTACTAAAAGCTTCTGAACCTAAATGTAGACCAGGTTAAATATATCCAGGAACAGCTGGAATTCCTCTCGGTAAATCACAACTGAATTGTTTTAAATACCGTCGCAAAATATCTTATTTGCACGTTTTACAGATGAGATCACTTTCTCCTAATCACGTATCACAGCTAAAATTGTGTAAACTGTCAAAGGAATATTTAATGCAAAGAAACGGATGAGAGAGAATAACTTGAGAAACGTTAAGCTGGATCAACCAAACCCACAGATGTGAGTTTTGTGTTCGGAGTGGAAAGTTTGGGATGTTCTGTCATGCAGTGTTAGCAAGCCTCTGTGACATGATTGAGATACAGCACATTATGCAAATGGCAGCTGTGTGGCAGAGTCTTGACAATCGTTCTCTCTCCGCACACCTGCAGCTAAAACCCTTCATTGATTTCCAAACTGTCTCGAGGAACCAAGTTCCAGGTGGTTGCAAGGAACATAAAGCAATCATGCGACGTGTAGCTGTGACAGTTTCAAAGACATGAAACCATTTGTGAAATGCTGCAAACTGCTAATCAAACAAGGTAATGAACAGTGGAAAATGGAAAAGTACTAAATGGGCAGAGCAGCATAACAACGTAACTGAAGTGGATCTATAAAAAGAGAAATCAAATCAAAAACGTTACTGTTTTGGGTTTGGTAAATGACTGTTTCTTTTCTTTTTGGTTGAGATGTTTGCCTTTTGTTTTGACACGCGTCTGAATTATTACTTTTTTTAGCGTCATTCATTTTTATCATAATATGGGCCGTCACAATATCAGATTATTATTAAATTAAAAAAAGGGGACGCTATCAGGTGAACTTCAACATTATCTTCGCCTATTATACTATACGCCTCGCAAATTAATTACACACACAATACGAGTGTAGGGAGGTGGAGAAAGAGTTTGTAACCATAACTGTACAAAAGCATACAGAAATAACAATTGCACAACCAGATGAACTGGTAAACAAAATATCCTATGTGTATTATATTATATTGTATTGTATTGTATTACATGATATGAATATCACAATTATCTTTGATATTTGGTCTATCGCGACACCGCCGTCGTGTACAGCACGTAGCTGTTGAACACGGTAACTGCTCTGTGGCCTCCACTATATACAATATTCTGCTCACAGCTCTACCTGGATGGCTGTTCAGTACTATGAATAATGCCAGCAGGTAAACAGTGCGGGGGATAATGGGCGAAATACCAAAGATACAGGTGGTTGCACAGTCAAAGTAAATTCACCTAACATCTCTCTTAACCCTCAGAAGCCCAACACAGCATTCGCCGGGACTCGGTGAGGCCTGAAGCAGGATGAGCAGCTGCCTGAGCCCTGACAGGGACTTTACTTTGTTTGACATGTTGAGCCACGGGGACATGAACTCCTACCCTCCTTCCTGTCTTCTTCCTCTCTTCTTCCTCTCTTTCTTTCTCTCTTTCTTTCTCTCTTTCTTTCTTTCCTGCACACGACGTGTAATGATAAGAAAGTACATTAGACAGGAAATTCTGTCGAAGCGACACATTTGCAAACACTTCATTTCTTGAATTGTTCTGGTAATTCCTTCATCATTGCAGAATAAGGCTTTGAGCATGAAACCCATTCATTCCACAGACTGTAGTCGTGTTGATCTTTGTAATATCTTAAAAGCTACGGTATCATAAGCTCAGAAGGTGCCTTTACCTAATAAGTCATTAATTTTTTTTGGTTTCCTTGTTTGTATTGCGCGTGCAAAACATTCCAAAAATATTACCGAAACCACGTGTGCGGATGATATTCTTCACGAGGCGTTTCAGGTTAAGGAGTATTCAAGTCATTCCTCTTGACATTTCCCTTGTGACAAAGGGCTCGCTGCGCAACCCTCGTTTCTAGCATTTGCATAATCTCCCTGTCATCCCTGTGCTGCTGTGTGACATCTTTGCCCTCCTCCTCCTGCTTCAACTGTCATTTAAGAAAAAGAGGAATCTGATTCATTATGATTTTTGAAATGATCCATCCAACAGCTTGTCAGTGCACAGACTTGAGAAAAGGAAACGCCAAGAAACCAAAACTCAAAATTGTTTTGCTTTTCGCTTTATAGGATGTACCTGAAATACTTTCTTTTATTTCTAAGTCTGTCACCATCTGAGTTTTGTAAAATCTGCTAAATTTTATTACATACACGGATATAATAGGAAGGTGAACAATATCCCCTAGAGAGAAGGAAAAAAAAATCACACTACTTTTTTACAAGGAGATTAAAAAAAACTGACACGGAGCGTCAGCCTCCATTCCTGCAGAGGACCGTACACTCTCTAATAAGGACACTGGAGGCACAGCAGCTTTTCAGGGAGAAACCGAACCGAAAGAAATCTACTGAGGGAGCAAAGACTTGTGCATCAAGGACGGTCTCGCATTTCCAGGGTGACAACGGCACGATGTCATACTGAAAAAAGGTTTTATCCCTCTTTTATTGTAATCATCCATAATGACACTCCAGCCTTCATCCCTAAGGGGCGGTTTGATAGATGTTATACAATGGGAATTACCCACATGAAAATACAGCTCTGCGTCTCGAAGGTGGAGCGTTTCAGTGACTCTCCAGCAACCGCGGATGAAATGATGTCTGACATATTGATTTGCCGTTTGAAAAAGTCTCCTGATGGTGACACCATTCAGCATGGCAAAAAAATCAGGCGCTGACACACTTTGGAGACCAATGCAAACAGGTTTTTCATGTGAAGCTTGCATTGTCTAACGTAAAACATGTATGCCTCTCTTCCCTCTTCTGCATCTTCACATGCTGAGAAATATTTTACTGGATCTGCTGTTTTCCTCTTTCAGTGAAAATGAACTAAGGAATCAGCAAAATCTTTCTTCCTCCCGACTAAATAATTTGTGGTTTGTATTTGTACTGTGTTTTGGTATCTGCACATCTGCCTGCATGGCCTCCTTTTAGAAACAGTGTGAATCATCTTTAATACTTTGTCAAAATATAACCAGTTGGATTTAAAAATGAATTTCAATTTTTGAACTTTTTAGCCTCCCTGGTTGCGCAGCTATAGGAATACCAATGTTGGGTTAGCATCGCTTTATATTCTCAGTCGCATAATGACCTACTCGATCAATAAAATGACAACTTTAGCAATCGGGTGACTTATTTTATGATGTGTTTTGTCATATTGTGGTTGAATTAATCAAGTACTGTACTTCATGTGACATCAACTGATTTGTTGCTTGACTGAGGAAACAAATCAAGACTTTTTCCTATTCCTATAAAACAACAGAAAAGGGAGCAGTAGCCACCTTTCCCACCCCTTTGGGAGGCAGTTGAACATGGTAAAACAGAAAGTAAAAATTTAATTTCTCCTACTTTTCACATCTCCCCGAGTACCAAACACTACCCTTCCTGCAGACAAAATAGTCATGCTCTTTTATTCATTGGAAATACGATTATTTCTCATCCCAGACTAATGTCGAGTTCATTGAAATTCGAAGGTATTGCATTCAGATAGAAATCCAGTCGACAAGAATATTTCAGATCATGATAGGGAATACGTGTTGGCACCGATGCATCACTGCATTGTTATCCTCTGAGGTGTTGCCACTATAGAACAGATTCGTAAAAAAGAGGTTAAAGAATTGAGTCTGACTGTTGATTGGTGTGAAAAGACTGAGAGTGACGTTCATCTTCAACATTCATCTACTTACAGAAGGCCGTGTTCCCAGAGAAAAAACAAGACATTTTTGTCAGAAGCACCATTTAGATTATCAGAACTCTGTCAAGAACACATTGTCTTCACTTTGAATTTAAACATTGATGGTTACACATTCCCACTGACAACAGTGGATGCTACAAGTATTTAGTGGGAACAAAACTGTCATTCATGATTTTCAGAACCTCACAGAAATCCTTTAACTCTTTTTAACCCTGTTCTAGACTTAATGTGTAAAAAGACAAGCTCATCTGAGCAGAAACATGCCAGTCCCCCTCGGCTGTCTTAATTGTTATTCTCACTCTTTTCAGCTGGAGCTCATGCCTGCTCTCACAGAAACGCTAAAGGTTATTTTCAACCTCCTCTGAGATATCGACTGCCACAGTGTCAAACTGTTTCCGCGCTGCGGTACCGATACTCAAGTCCAGCCAGTCTGATCAAATACTGTGAGTTTCCAGTTTAATTCTGTTTTCACTTGAAAGCTCAGGGATCTGGGATCAAATGATTCTCTGTCCAGCAGGATCTGGTGTCATCTAACACATAACACATAACACACCGTCTCAGCACCCCACACACACTAATATACTTATTGAAAATGTTTATTTGACCAGAAAAAAAAATTATATTCCGTTTATCCAGGAAGCAAATAGACAGACAGTAAAACCAAATGGATATTTGAATTGCCTGACTACTTTTGTTGTTTTGATTATTCTGTCTTTTTTTTTTATCACATTATGGGAGAAATGTTGACATTTGTCCTCCAGCTATTCTTAAATAGAACCATTAAACGACAGGGCTCTGTGAAGAGAAGCCAACACAAAATAAAAAAGCCATAATATCCATTTATGAGCTTGAGACCAGCGGTGGACTGTGCTGGAAACATAACTGAATCTTACCACAGAAACACCAGATGCAGCGTGTTGACGTCCGGACCGCACAGGCATATGGTCTGTGGGTCAACACGGCAATCCGTTACTCTTTAGGGTTAGCATCCCCGCTAAGATGTCCTCCGAGAAGGAATAAAGTCCTTCTAAGTAGAACTAAAATTCTTCTCACTTCTTGTGCAAGGAAATATAAACTGTAATGACACTGACGTTGTCGTGCATTCTTTATCCATTTTAAGATGATAAAAACAATTTCTATCATCTATTTGGAAACACCTGTCCGTTTCCAGGTATATTCTGTAAGACGTTAACAAGCGTCGTCACAGTTTCTTTTCACTAACAAAATTGAGCACAAAAGAGATGCATACTGTAATACCATTGTTCGACAAAGCCAAAGAATCTACTAATTCCACTTCAACATACCCAAATCTGCCGTTCCCGGCTAAAATCAGTTTTCCACCACATAAAGCCACAAAGTGCAAACAGGGCCATTATGACATTATGCGGGTGAGACTGCTGCTCAGTATGGCCTTTGGCTGCTTAATGAGATAGAACATTTGGCCAGTTCTGATCTGGCTGTTTTATTACGTGAGCACTGAGCAGACAACTGCAGAACCCATTTAGCAGCCAAAATACCTGTGGCTTTGGTTTTGACAGAGCTGCCTGCCTGTTGTATAATCAATCAAAGCCTGAATTGGAGGAAAGTACATGGGAATAAAACGATGTAGAAAACAGACGTATGTAAATGCGTTGCAGCAATCACTCCAGTCGTCAGATTTAAAGGAGCAGTAGCAGGCTTGACAGATATTTGTCTAAATTCTTGTTTACCATTGTATGGCAGTGAAAAGAGTGTTTTGCCTGTGTGGTTGACAGGTTTTGCTTGACATGCTGTCTTTGACTGTCAGGTGGTTCAATGAAGTGGCAGTGAAATGTGAGAAAGTATTCATAAAAAAAAAAAAAAAAACTAAAACGGCTTTCCTCCGTTTGACCCTCTGCTGAGACATTCACAACGAGAAGCATTACGTTTGTCTTTGACATTGCTTTAATCTTTGTGACATTTCAGTCGTCAAACCGGGCAGAGCTGAGACTTGTGTACCTTACAAACTCAAGCTGAGGCTTCAGTCAAACACGAGGGCAAATACTGGTGTATTTCAACATGTGTCTGATGTCAGATTACTGCTATTACCATCACTGAATTATTATTTCTTTAGTCTACAGCTGCAGAAAACAAGATTTGTACATACTGTGTTAAATCAAAGTGCAAACTCTGAGTGAATTTGCATTTCATACATTTCGTAACAAGTTGGTGCACGGCATTAAATTAAGACATAAAATGCATGTGGATGTTCATATACAGTCATAAGATTATTATTAGGCACTGAAGACCATCACCTCTAAAACGTTTTATCACTTTTATGTTTCCCTTGTTTGTTTGTTTTTTGGTATTATGTGGACTCTTTACGCAATATATACTATAGTGTATTGTAAAATGCATTATACTGCCCTACTACTACAGCTACCACTACTGATAACGATGTCAGAGTCATTCTTTTTTATCATACCTAGTTTTAAGACTTTCAGTTTTCTGCAGGAATTTCTCATTGATAGCCTAAATAGTAGTTAGATTATACATCTGACAGGTAAAGTCACAAGTCATTTGACCATGAAACATTGAAGTTAACAAACAATTTGCAATATACAGGGGCTGTATTTGGTGAAAAATGCATATTCTAATGACTGCAATAGCCTGTGACAGTTTTTAGCGCTGCCAAAAACACTGATTTAATCCCGACAAAATGACATCACTAAATGCAATAAATTCCTTCGAAACCATCGAATCCAGGAGCGAGAACAGGTGGAATGAGGAGAAGCTTGCAGGGCTTTAAGCATTCAGCACTCAGTTAGGGCTTGATTTAATGTAATGACTAAGGCTGTGCTAATTTAATTGCAGGCGTCTTTAGGGATTCTTCACCTGGCTCAGAGTGAGACGTTTTGAACATAACAGAACAACAGATCCAGAGAAATCTGTGTCCAAAAAAAACAGATTTGTTTATCACAATTTAATTGTATACTTACAACCTTTTAGTGCTTAATGTTTTTTAGATACCTTTCCCATCTCATAAGTCTTATTTTGATGTTTTTGAACCTGGATTGTTTACACTGGCATGTTGTTTTCATCTAGTGCCACCAAGTCTTATGCAATTATTTGATGTTTTATTTCCACCTTTCACAGATTTGTATAAAACTGTATTTTATTCTAAGAAACTATTTGAACAGATTGTGGGAAAGAAAAATGGAAGCAATCACAGTCAACTAAACCAACATTTTGTCAACAGACTGGATTTCAGCCCATTGCATGCCAGTTTGTAGGGGGTTCATTTGAGAATCACTTTCCACCCACCCATTTAATGTTTTTCATCTTATTGGAATCTGGTATCCTAAAAAACTGAAAAACCAAAATATTTAATTTATGCAAGGCTGGGCCTGAACTAGCATTTCACACCAGTATTTTTAGAAATAGAAAAAACAATGAAATAATGCATTTTTCTTTTTTTAAAGACAGAGAAAAAGCTCAAATCATTCTCTCACTGTCATGGTGGGTTTTGAGTCCCTTTTGCATGGACTGTTAGGCAAATATGCAGCTGAGCTGGACGGACTGGAGGACTCTCTCTGCAGGAGTAATCTGCTGCTGGTGTTTCTCCAGGAGGACTGATGATGGGCAGCAGCTTAGAGCTGGCAGGGAAGAAAGGGACGCCGTGGCATAGAGAGTACTGGACATGTCGGTAGTGATTACGTTCTGCTTCAGAAAGGGTCACGGGTCAGAGTGAGAGTGTGCCAGCAGCTCCCTGCACCAAACTGACTGTATTCCCAACACTGTACAATGCCATCTCTTTGGATTGCCCCGGGTCATTCCTGTCGGCTCACTTTCACACTGTCACTGCTTCTTAATATTTGAAAATCAAAATAAATTAGCATTGCGTCTACTGCATGCACATGTGTATGTCAGATACAAGTATTCCCTGGAGACGAGAGTTGAGAGCTTAGTGCGACGTCTGATTCCAGGGAAAAAATGTAGACTTCAGCATCAATCATACCCAAAGGTTAAAAAAATAAATAAAGTCGCAGTAAACATTTACATCTCTTGAACATTGTAAAACCGTTAAGGCAAATAATACATTTAGGTCCTGCTGCACCAAGAAGTGCTAGTGTGAAATGTTTTCGCAAGCTGTCTTTATAATGCAACAGAAGCCAGGCTTCTGATTCACGGGGCTTTTGGACTGCACTTTTATTTTGCAACAGAAGTATTGTATGAGCTAGCATTAGCTAAAACAATAGCTTGCTCCCTTTTTTTGAATCTCGAGTGTCATCGTCGCGACAAAGGTCGACACTGATGAGGCAGTTTGTCATTGGTCAACAGGGACAATTCTAATTTGACCAATGTTTGTCCTTCACAAGTGAAGTAATTTCATTTAGGTTAATTAAATTATGTAAGTCCTACGTGTTAGACTGGCCAGGCCCTTTGCCCGTTCAAGTTATCATTGTATTGTTATATTCAGTTACGTAGCATGTTTGCCGTGGTATGACTGACCTCTAAGTAATTTGATAGAACTAATACAGCGTAGAACGCGGTCTGTTTCTGGCAATTTTCTATCTGTTTACTGGCTAGTTTCCACAATGTGTTGCAGCCGTATATGCTAATAGGATTGCACACACAAATAGTTAATTGGATAAGCTATTTATTCATATTCAGTTAATCGAAACGAAGTGATGCTTTACATTCCAACATATAAGCACAGGAACCGTACAGAACAATCAAACCGTGCTTCTTTCTAAATTACAACTCTCAGGGTAAATCAAATGTAGCACTAAGCATAATGAAGTAAATCATTGAATCTCTACTTGAATAGGTTTGTTTACATAGTAAGTTTGCTTAAGGGAGGTTGTTTAAAGAATACAAATTTGAGTGTTTGACGGGTAAATTCTCAAATAATGGATTTTCAATGGCTGACCACATCAAAGGCCACGTGGATGCTTTTTAGAATTACATTTTCTTTTTGTGCTGGTTTAGCAGCTGCAAAAGCCATACAATGCTCTTGTGATTTTGCCCCTGAATTGCTTGTTCAATCACAGGGAAACACTCTTGAGTGCTTCTGAAAATGAGATTCACATAGCTCGAACCACTATCACATCAGCCTAAACAAACTCTAGGATCCTTGTAAGAATGTTTGAAGAAAGACTCACCATCCTCCCGAGACTTTTGAATAAAAGCATCAACGCCACTTTCTCCATAGTTTCCCTCCGAGGCTACAGTTGAGACATAGTTCCAGCGCATGGCTTTGACAATGTCCACCATGGCCTGGGCCTGGTAGGTGTCCGGGGGCACCACCCGGGAGAAGAAGTCGTATCGGGTGTTATCACTTAGCTCCGGAGCTGTGGAGGCGTAGCTCACCTGTGGGATCTGCTGGGCAGGAAGAGAGCGAGTGTGGTTACACACTGTGAAATGTATAAATAATATACTGTGTAAATGAAATGCATTTTCAGCAGCTAGGTTCCTTGCAGTTGTATGTACAAATACATGATTATAATATGACACTTAACATCTGCTGAAATCTAAACTGCGCTCTGGTTGTTATTCAGCCTCTGCAGTTGGCACCTTGTTGCTTTAAATATCCTGATGATCACAGGCTAAGCTGTAGCTGAAGTATACTTTCCACACCAGTCAGGCAACACTAATCTGCTCATGAAGTCACACTATGTAACATAACGTGAGATTTATCTGGTGTTGAAAAACATAAAAGTGCTAGATGATCGGCCTCCATAGCTGCAATAATACCCAATGTTTTTTTGTCATAAATAACAAAGAAATTATTGTTTAATGAGAGAGGCTTGAAAACCATAAATAAGATATTACTTTATTGTTGTTGCTTAGAAAAGTTTGAATTAAAGTAGAACCCATTAAGGTCAAATGTTGCAGGATGACTTGATAGGATGGAAAGTGTGGAAGTTAAACTTTTTGAAATGATGGAAACTGCTTTCGCTAATTTTGATTATTAATTGACTTTATTTAAAAAGACAAAATGTATTTCCAAAAAAAACTTTCATGAGATGAGAAAACAGCTGCAGAGGATGAGTGCAATTTTCAGAGTTCTTCTTGTCTTCACATGCCGCCGTTTTAAAAGGTTTAACTATTCTTAGTTTCACTACAAAAGTCTTTTAGAAGCCACCTGTGGCAGGAGACTCTTATTATTTGGTATGTAATCTCAACTTTTCAGATTCAACGGTGTCATAGCGTCTGTGATCCTCCTATGGTTCTGTGCTGCACAGTTTGGAAGTTGACTAACCACATTTTATACATGTTTCATGGTTTAACTTCAAATATGGACACACTTGCTATGCTGATGCATTTTTTTTGTCCTCATTCTCCAGGGTTGATGAATTCATGCAGTAGATGTAGAAGGCAGAGTCGCAGCTGCTTTCAACCAGAATAGAGTAAGACTGCATGTGAGTCAGTGGGTGAGCATCTTTTAATGTGCATGACCCAGCTCGTTATTAGAGTTGACTACACGTCCTTAAGCCACTCCTGCCTTTTTTAAAGACGTCTTAATCCGAGAAATCGTGTATCGTTTTCACATTAAAAACACTGAAAGTACTGTGATACACAAACAAACGAACATGATGTGGACAAATGAAAGAAAGAAAGAAAAAAAAAAGCTGTGTTGGAGCATTCCTTAGTTTTTTGGAATCGTGAACATTTCCAAAATGTACAGATCCAAGACTACGCTATCAAAGATAAATGAGGAGGTCAAAGTAGTTGACTTTGACTGTGCCTTTTCATGTGATGACTGACACTTGAATGAAATGTTGCTCATCCTTTTCAAATACTGTTTGTCATGGCACCTATGCGTAGCTCTGGGGATATTTGACAAATACTGTCACCTTTGAGCATCACTACTGAAATGGAAAGACGTGCGGATGAATGGATAAGCTGAATATGACCCTGAGAAACTCTTTGAAACCTGCCGAATGTTAGGAAAACATTAATGTGTCACAGATTAGAATATGTATGCTTTGATAGTTCTGCTAAATAAATCATACATCCAGCAATGCAATGTAAAAAGTAAACTTTACCCACCTACAGTCTTATTTAACCAATATTTACTCCAGTCACTGCAGACAGACCGCTGTGTGAAGTGATACTGTCTCCCCCTCACTTCACACAGCGGTGGCCTTTGATGTGGTCAGCTGTAGCACTGCACTGATCCTGCTACTACTGTGCTCTCTGCATGCTGCTGAAGTCTGTGTTCGGAGCACAGCTGTTCAATCTGTGCCCATGACCCACAGCTCCTAGCAACTCATGTAACTCCTCACAGACTTCCTTTTTTTTTTTTTTTGCCACAAAGATCCTCTGGGTAAAGCATGAACGCGGGGCAGTGAGCGCATAACTTTTAATATATAAATGTAAAAGACGTCCTTTTGTGTCATTTTATTGTAACATGTTAGAGTTACGCGTCAGTGGAGGCTTGGATTTATAGGTAGTGACTTTGTGATGCGGTCCAACATGCAAGTCAAAAGCAGCCTTATTAATTCAATTCCTTTTCAAAAGAAGAGAAAAAAGCAGAAAAGGGAAATCTGTGTGGACCATGTGCATGTTGCATGTCAGCCTCCCGCACTGATAGCTCTCAGTTGTCAACGGCCGTCACACTGTGTCGTGTCCATGCAGCATTTCTGCGTCGCTTGTCTTATTTTGAGCTATAATTGCTTGTGCAAATTGGTCTGCCTCATGAACTGTGAGCACTGAATGGCATCCATGTTGGAGGCTGCCATGCTTCATGCTCGTGTTCCTCTGGGATACTCTCAGGGACATCTTCTGAGCCTGTGTCCTGCAGACTGGCAGCAGTCGACCGACATTGATGATTTAACACCTGGTGGTAACAGCAGGCTATGGTACACTTGACCCTCAAGTTTTCTCACTTTATATCCGCCCCCAACGGTATGCAGAACTTTTCTCCCTTTTGCATCTGTGTTTCTCTCCCTCTTGGTAGCGGAAAAAAAGTGTGAACCTGTTGTTTTTTTTCTCGCCGTTTTGACGTCATTAGGCAGTATCTAGCAAGCTGAAGCTGTGTTGCACAAAGGTGTTTGGAAGGTGTTGATAATGTCTCATTTTAGATTTTTTCAACGTTGTAGCACAAAACAGCACAGTGAAAATGATCCTTTTAGGCATTTGCACCTTTAATTCACCCTTGAATTTTGAGGGATCCATTTTTGCTTATATTTGTCAATTTTGCAAAATAAGCACAGTATGTTCTTCGTGAATAAAATATTTTGTTAGAGGTTACTAAATGTGTGGTGTAAAAATTCAGTTAAAGCAGTACGTAGCTTAGTAATTGAAAAACAGATTTAAAATGTGTTTTGAGGTTTTTCAGGAAAACCATGCAATATATGAAATATATTTGAGAAAATGTTATTTCCCTCATCAGGAATCTCTCTCTCTCTCTTGTTTTTGTGTTTTTAATTTTACTGCTGTCATGCATTGTGGTGCTGCTGTGACGTGTCTAGTCCCATATCTGCCAAATAAGTGGGAGCTGCAGTGAAGCCGCTCTGTGTTGTATTTTTTTACCTGAGGGATTTTCACTGCTGTAACAATCACACGATTTCAGCATTCTGTCAAGAAGCGGGACAGGCAGAGCTTATCATTTGTGTTGGCAAGATTTCTTGCTCACTGGACTACAGCGATAGTCCTGAACAGTTTGTTTCCTCTAATAGAACACAGTCACTCCTTTACTATTGAGTCAAGAAATTAAATTCCTCAGCAAAGGCCCCCTCTGATCCCCTTATAGAGAATCAAAAGGAACGGGGATTGGGAGGAAAAATGAAGACGTGATGTGTTGTGAAAAGAAAATATGCCATATGCAGGCGAGGAGAGAATATCTTGCTAGTGGTTTGACGTATGAAAACTGTGCAGTTGCATTTAGCATTGGCTCACTACAATCACTGCCAGATTTAGTGGTAAAGATCGTAGTAGGTTGTTCAAAAGTGTTCTCGTAGCTCCATTTTAGTGACGCTCTCTGCACTTAACATCTATTGAGGCTGAAGCAGCTGAGCTTTCACTACTCTGATGTGAGCTCTTTGTGACCCCATCACTTCATACAGAGTATACCACCCTATGTCTCACCCCCCAACCCCCCACACAAGTTTATAGAACAGCTTTAATCTGCACCCCAACACTATCTATTTAATTGCTAATGGAATTGGGAGATGTGTTTAATTGCTCTGATGTGAGTCCCATGCAGATTTCTGATGCAGATTTAATGTTCATAGTCACTTGCTTTAAATAACTGTGCCTTTTTAAAAATTCAATGAGCTCATTTGGCACTGCATCAATGCAGAAGTAATGATGCTCATTAGAACTGTACAGAAATATTGTACATTTGTACTGTTTGCTAGGGAAGAAAAACCAAAAGCGTTAGTCGGGCTCTGGAAATGTTCCAGTAAATACTTCCTGCAAATGTTAGCAGTATATTTTTCATCCATGAAAACAGAAAGAAAAAAATTTGCATGAGCTAGCATTAGTTTTGCAGGTCTGCTGTTACTGTGCGTGTGAGGTTTCGATGTTTCATCTGAAATTATTATGAGATAAAAGAACAATCGAGACATAAAACATCCGTTTTCAGCATGTTAGATTCAGAAACCATGCATTATCAAGGGATGACAACTGACGTCAACGGTGTGCATGGGGCAGCCACACTTGGCATCTCCAGACTGTCGACGGTCTCGTCTTTATGGTGGGGGATGTGTGTTTGTCTGCTCTAATGTACGCTGACACGCTAGCTTGATCGGCTAAAAAGCTAGTAGTAACTAAACATTACTTCCAAAGCCAAGGAGCATATCATTATGTAACTACTTTATTTGAAGGGATTGCCGGTTAGAAACATTTGTGTACCTGCTCCCTGCAATGAAAGAGCAATTACGCTCTTTATTTATGCTGTCTTTTTGATGAGGCGTATAGCTTTACCTTTCATTTTTTTCAAATTATTATCATTTGTCATTTAGCAGACGCTACTATCCAGAGCAGACTTACAGTGAACTAACTACAGGGACAGTGCCCCTGGAGCAACTCAGGCTTAAGTGCCAGTGGAACAGGGGAAACTGTACAAGTAACCCCAAAACGTGGCGCCGTTGCTTCCAATTTACAGGATGGTTTTACTCCTGGTTTTCATGTTCCGCTAGTGGCAAATGTAGTTACTGTGTTTGCTCTCGCAGGAGCTCCACAGAGTCAAATACCTGACCCTCACCAGCACCTTCAGGCACACGTTGTAGTCTTCACTATTCAATTAAGAAGCAGCTGAATATATCACTGGTTGTTATCCAAGGTGAAGCCTCCCGTCAGTGAATCCCAGCGGTGTAGATTTCCATTCTTGCCCGGTGGTAAGTTAAACAATGCTCTTCCTGGCATACTGATTAATCAAACTATTGTGTTGGAGAAAACTTCGATGTGCTTTTTTTTATTTTCAGCTACTCAACAGTTTCAGTGTTACTGTCATTGAGAGACTTTGTTTCTGCCAAGTAAAAGAAAGGTTGCTTTCTCTACAGCTTGGCCTAACCCAGTGACTAACTGCAGAGCCAATCTGCTGAGTCATAAAGCGCATTGGGATCTTTCAACCCATTGTTACTGAGATCAATATGGTGAGACTAAAGTAAACAATGCAAGCTCCACACGGATGCTTGGGCCAAAGATCTGATCTGCCTCTCTGCAAGGTATCGCAAAGGCTTAATTCATATTTTCCATATTCCCTGTGTACAACTCTTTGCAAGAATCTCCAATATTTCCTCTACAATAGATGAATAGCCTCTTAAGAAATAATAGTAGTATAAAGATTATTTGTAAGGTAGAGCTGCACAATATATAGTTTTTTTTTTTTATCACCATAGCCATATCACCTGTTATTGCAGCTATTGAACAAAAAATAATCGCATATCACATATTTTCCTGACACTCTATCGTGCAGCCCTAGTCTAAGTGAGGTTCAGGATGCTCAACAAATGCAGGAAACCTTGACCCGAATTTCACTGAACTCTGCTGTTCCAGCCATAAAGTTAGAACCACCAACGGCAAACCTTCTGTATGTTAGTGCATGTAGTTATAGTTTACCAGATAAAGGATGAATGCAATTTATTGACAGCAATCTGTTATGTAATTATTGATCAATAGCGTGGCATCTTTAGTTCATGGCATGTTGTAATCACTGGTTCTAACAGTGACAGATTGTATCCCACTCCACTGGTTGTGTCACGGCATTATTAAAAATTTGTAAAATTAGATGGCGGGTGTCATGGAGAAAAAAACTAAAACTTTTTAAGAATTTATGTCCCCATTTATATTGATTATTATTATTTTTATTTAATTTTATTTTTTTTTATAAAAGCAAGACCCCCAAGCCTTATTAAAAAACATTGTTTAAGCCTTTCCTTGACCTATACAAACTAAAAATCCAATCCAATCACTAAGTATTTCATAATATTAACAGTATGGCCAATAATACCAAATTGTGAAAATACAGCCACTCTCTATTTCCTTAGAAAGAGCTGCAAAATAAACGACTATTACAGCCAACAAATGAGTGAACCAGGTGCATCTCTGTGGCTGCTGAAGGGCTTGAGCACCACAACATTTGTCACTGCACCTCCACTGCACTGCGTTCTTCACTTTTTCACTACTCCCCGAAGTACAAATTCTAGCCTATAAACAATGTATCAGATGATGTTGCAGCCTGATATACATGAAATGACATGATGCCAAGTTGTAAGTCCAGTCCTGTTGCAGACATGTCATCCAGACAGCTTGGCCAAAAGAGTTTGCAGTTAAATACCAAAAGGCACGTCAATGCTGTAAATTGAAATCTATTGCTCACTGACGTGCTGAAGAGAGAGAAAAAGTTTGTGTGCAGCATGCGCTCTCACTCTATTGACCGCTTTAAGCTCTTTTACACACTGCTGAGTTAGTTTTTATGCTCAGTGACATGAACAATTATTACTACTCTAACTGAATCTGCAAAATAGGCACAGACTCCGAGGAAGTTTTGTTGTTACATGGCAGATTCAAAATAATAAACAAAATAAGAATGAATTGGATCAGATGAAATAGTAGCTTATGACATCGGATATCTAAATGTCTGTCAAAAACGATAATATACAGCCGGGCTTGTTAAGTACGGCATCGTTGGCGAGTTTATTTTAGGAGGTAATAACATTGTATTTGTTGTTAAGTGATGCGTTAGTGTCTCACAGATTTGGTGGAGCTTGGTGCTCACGGCTGCTTCATTCCAAAAGATTTCACTGGATAAGTTCGGAATCTCTGTGTTTAGAGCTCGTCAGTCTGATGTGTTGGAAAGTGCAGACTGTCATTTACCATTAGATCCCTGAGCGATCCTATCACGGTGAAGGAATGATTAATAATTATAAAATGATTAATGAAGTTACCACTGCTGTGCCACTGTGCGTAAAAAACTAATAAAAACATTCCTAATTTGGAGCAACTCGTATAATTCCTGCTGTTGTACGATGGCGAAAGGTATACTAATTAATAGAAATAAGGGGGGGGGGGTTTGTTTGCGAGCCGAGAGAGTGTCTCACAGCAATAACAATATTAGATCGAGAGCACAAATCACACAACTGAAGCAACACTCCACCAGCCTTCCCTGCAGTCCTTATCAGTGTGGATCCCTCAACCTTTGTGTTCTTATAAAATTCAATTCTTTATAGATTCGGGAAACTCTCAAGCCTCAGACAGACAGAGAGTGTCCGACATTACTCTCAACAAATGCATTTATTGTTCTCAAAGGATGGGAGTAAAACGGAGACATTAAGAGCGGTGTTGAAACACTTTGGCCCTGCTCCCGGCTTCAGTTCGCAGTCAAAGTCACTGACAACTCTCCCAAAGCTCGACTGCGGATTTGTATGTTTTGTGTGCATGGTAGTTTGTGTCTATGAGAGGTAAGCTGTGTCCATAATGACTGCCTTTTTGTGACCGAGTGCACTATATTTACCCTCCACCATTTTATTGAAGTTCAAAAATGAGTAAAAGAAGTACGACTGTTACTACTATTCACTACCAATCCCACAGTTGTTAGTGTCACATTTGATGGACATCACATGTTTTGCAACAGTACACCAGGCAGGGATGATTCATCACTGCCCCAATGTCAATTTTCTGCTCATTGTGGAGTAAAGTGTCTGTTATATAGGGAATAGTGAATAAGAGAGTAATTTTGGACACAGTCTCAGATACACAAAAGAAACGCAGCTAGGTGAAGGTACTGTAGACCTACAGTACATGAGAGGGGCTGCTGGTCACCCCAATGTAATTATTTTGGATGCTCTGGGAGCATGCTGCACTTACAGCATGCACATGAAAATGAGAGCCGGGCTAGCATTTTGATTAAAAACTAAAATACTGACTGATTTTGTTATAAAAGCAGAAACACTTTGGTCTATTGCTAAAGCCATCCCTGAGTGAGCTTATCACTTAACCATGTTGCACTCACATCACAGTATTATGTCTTTGATGAAGTGAAGTCTCTGAAATTGGTTTTGAAGTTGTATATCTTCCCAAAAAATGGATCGTAAGACCCGGACACACACAGAATCAAACACACGCAGCGTACATAAAAAGAATGGGGAAATATTTCACTACATTTCTACTGCTCTGCTGACGAAAAAAAACCTTTTCCTCTGCACGCAGTAGCTTAACCCATCCAGACATGCCAAGAAAAGAAAGAAAAAACATTCAATCAAACAAGCCGATCTTAGTAGCAGCATTGTTATGTATTCATAAATATACCAAGAAACACAAAAAATTGATGTGCAACATCTCAATGGCTCCCCTCGTCTCACACAGCCCTTGGCACGTATGTAGTTTAGATCCGTGAGTGTGACGCTCATGTTTACAGGGTACGGGTGGCAGATGTTCCTATGTGCTGTATTAAATAAGGGACTTTGATGAACCTTCTGCATAAACTGAACTCTGTAATTCAGTGGAGCTGTTTTCGAGACCATGACATTAAAGCATGAAAATTGTTTGGTCGGAAATGATAGATTTTCATTTCCTGTAAACTTTCCGTCGTAGATTGCTTCCCTGTGCTTTCATTTGCTTTTTTTCTTCACTGTCGTGTAAAATAGGTACACTACTTAATGATTTTTGGCAGCAATCTAAACATTACATTGGAAAAGGACTATAAAGGAAATGTGTGCGGTGGTTCATTTTTGGGCTTCATTAATGTCGGCCAAGAATATTAGGCTCACAATTTTCAATTATTGAGAAGAAAAGTAAAATGACAGCTCGCGTGCCCTCTTGAGTGTGTGCCTCCAAAATGAAAATGTGTGTGAAACTCGTATTTATTACGCAGTATTTAAAAAAATGCAGTTGGTGGCTTCTCATTAACAGAGATGTTTTCCTGTTTGTCGTCATTCATGTCTTCCATGTCACTTTGCCCCCGCAGTTACCTGTGTGTGTGTGTGTGTGTGTGTGTGTGTGTGTGTGTGTGTGTGTGT
>CALSBV010012228.1:3694274-3712261 GCA_943590825.1 Bovichtus diacanthus | reverse complement strand
GAGAGAGAGAGAGAGAGAGAGAGAGAGAGAGAGAGAGAGAGAGAGACTGTGTTAACTTCTTTGCTTTTGTATGAAAGATGAAATGTCTATTAATGATGACTGTGCCTCTAAGGAGCCTCTTAAACATTTTATTCAGTATATATTAAGTTAAGTTGCCATCAACCCAGTGGGCTGTGGTTTAATAGGCAGCTTTTTTAAACCTTATTCAACTTCGAAAGTTTATGTGGAAGCTCTTAATTTAGGAATAAGGCTCCTTATATTCAGGGTATTGAAAAAAATATATATATTTATAAAAAATGTTTTACATGTATTGTATGTATTTCGTAATGAACTGCTACAGATTGTTGTTGATGGACACACCCATCACCATTATTAGACCATATAACGGAATACATTTTTCTCAGATTTGTACTATGTGTACAAACATTGAAATGAACACATTTGTTTTCATCCAATCATGCCTGGACATTGCTGATTGTTCCTGACTGAAAAGTGCTGATTGAAAAGAGTCATATTATGGAATAATACTGAACCTATACAAATAAGTCAGCAGGCTAGCATGTTTATTTGAGGGGGGTTTGCCTTTGACTTTCACTATTATAACCCTTGCTCAAAAATATCTTGCTCTCTGAGTGGGTGTTAATCCGCACATGTGAGCAAACGATCTTCCTCATTTGTCGTGCACACAGCGGGATACTGTACCTGGCTATCTGAGGCTACGCGTGTTAGTTATAGTAGAGACGACCTGGGGCCGGTGGCCATGAACTCTATTTTGGAGTCAATTACAGCTATACCATTTTCAAAATGTCCATTCAGCCTTTTTAAATGTCTTCCAGCTCTCCCGTTATAGTCCAGATACAGTAGATCTGAATTCAGATTTGCAATTGCAATGTTCTCCATCTAACCTGTTCCCACCTTTTTATATAAGGTATGCACTAACTATGTAAATAACAAACTCCTATGTCTTCCGTTTCTGACTAATGATCAGAAAGTATGTATATTGCTTCAAATATTTGTTTTGTCTAAGACGGCACATTCTATTCATTAAGCTTCCCAACAGGCTTTGATCAGCCAGTTTTTCACCTTCATAACTGGGTAAACAAAATGTGTCTGCGAGCCATTTCCACAGAGTGAAAATGATCTAGGGGGATATAAGGCTCATTTCAGAGGCAAGGCTTAAGACAAATAGAGGTCAGAGAGAGCACTGGTGCTCGGTTGTGTTGTGCACAAAGACAAACTAAGAAGCCAAGCAAAATTGAATCCAGGGGTGTAATGTGAAGACTTTTCCCGAGTGAACAAGGTAAACAAGCGTTGTTGTTGATGTGAAGAGCAGAAATAAAAGCGGCAAGCCAGGCTCAAACACCTCTTAATAAAACTGTATCGCCAGAGAAATGTAAACCCCAGCAGAAAGCCTTTAAAAAAAAAAGAAAAAAAAAAAGCCAGTTAAAACATGATAGCGCTGGGACTTAATTATTCCCATGAGTGAGGAACCAGCATTTAAAACAGCACGTAAGGCATTCCTATCATTTCCTGCCTACATTTCAAACTTAAACCATTCACGACATAATTCTACCTGCAGGATTAGGCAGTGCTGCGGTCAGATATAACGGGTGAGGGGAGGCAGTGCACCACATCTTCTGTGTTGATCTCATCAAAGATTAATGCAGACTACTGTACATGTCTTAGGCTGCGACTTTTAAATCTGTAAGGGAACAAATAACATAGGTTTGATCTAATTTGGTTGGATAAATGTGAGAGCACTTACTCCAGTCGACTTCCTGCTCCTTAAACCATTACATTAATTGTGTTTGCTTTGCACTGCAGTAACCTAAACCCTTGTGCAATTTGGGAGTTTGTTCAAGAGAAGCTGTTTCTCTTCAGAGCGTCGGTTAAGTGGACATGTCTCTCGACAATGTGTGTCGCTTTATTGTTTTGAATGTATCCGCATGGGAATTATGGCATGTTTTAAATGTGGAAGGAAAAGATAATAATAATATGCACCACCTTAAAAGCATATGCAACACAGCTATGAATCTTTCTTAAGAAATGAATAGCGGTGTTCAGCGTATGCCCTTATGATCCTTACGTAAATGTTCAGGAAGGAGCCCAGACTCAGCGCAAAGCTATTTAACAATGGAGTGGCTATTATATATTTATGATGCTATTCCAGTGTTTTCCCCTTCCCCTGTATACATAAAAACAAGAAAAAATGTGATGACTCATCTTGAACTCACAAATCAAAGATTCAGGGTGGTAGCGAACCCCGCCCAGTATAACACATTATAAAACCACACTTGTCACTTGTAATATAATAGTAAGTGTGTGTTTAAGTTTGTTTACATTTGTTTACATTTCCAATGATCATGGCTGATGCAACAACGCGGGTGAGGGAGGTTTGGGTGGAGCGCAACAGTCTCTCGCTCCATATTTGACCATGCCCACTGCTGACAGATGCAAAATCAAATCTGAAGGATCTCATTTATATCCTTCTCGTAACTACACCTCGCCCAGATATTTCGTTTCACTTGGAAATACAGTCGGCGCCAGTTTATTAGGTACACCTAGTTGGAACTAATGCAGTTTAATACAACAGTCCTGTAATAAATCCAACCTTCATGGAGGTGATAATGTTTTTGTTGAAACTGTTTCAGAGAGGTGTTTATTCAACTTTAGGATCATTTTGGAGGCGGCAGTTTGTGGTGCTGTTGAATTGCATTGCATGATACTGACAGGTGCTGCTCAGGTTCTCTAAGAGCTCCCTCAAAGAGCCTTTTCCGTCAAATCTCGCTGTCCAACCCTTCGCTATAAATGGTAAAGTGTATATGACCTGGGAGCTGCCTATTTCAACCACAGCCATCTGCAGCTCCGTTGGAGAACAAACTAAACTACTAACCTCGTGTTCATAAGATCATTTGCTACTTTTTACATGGAGATCTGTGTTTTTCATATACACCTTGTAGGTTAATAGTATATAGATTAATATATAGTTTTTTATATATATATATATATATATATATAAACCCTTTTGGCACTATTGAGACATTTTTGATCACATTCATTATTGTAGAACACAGCAGGTGACGACCCTTTTATAGAATGTCCCCAAGCATTTAGGTGTTAAATGTATTCCAATTTTAGGTGTGAGATTGATGAAATTAGCAGTCAACTGTCTAATCAAGTTATTTCTTATAACAAAAGAGAAACAGCCATTCAGAATCTATAGACGAGGCTATTTTAAATTGAAAAGCACATAAAAGGCATTACAAATCGTGTTAACTTGGCGCCATTCATATAACCTGAGTGCTCTCTTCACTTATAATACATAATAGTACATGTAAATTACAGTAACTTTTATGCTTCCTTGAAATTATTACTGGTAAATTGCAGTCCTTCCCAGTAAATTGCAGTGGAACTAATTTCAAGATAGAACAAAGTGGGGCTTCTATGTGCTTTTTCCTGCTCTAAAAATAATAAGGTGCAAAATCACAAAAATCTGATAAATGTAAAATCAAGACAGCTGTATACAAAGAATCAGTCTCTGTAGGGAGCTAAACAATATTCTTTGTGAAAAGAATATGAGCAATATACAGTCATTCAACAATGTACAAAAAAGCTTTTCTCTATTTTTAGCGTCCCAACTCATGTGCAGAATGATCAATGTAGAATAAATCAACAATGAATGTATCCAACACACTCCCAGCAGCTTCCAACAAAGAACCATTGACCAGTAGCTGGTGTTATAGACCATAAGATGCAATGATGTGGCTCAGCCAAAATATTTAGTTATAGACTTTCCAATTTAGCTTTCAACATCAACAAAACATTTTTTTGCACGTTTTCCCAGATGTGATTCAATCGGTGCATTGACACATTCTGTGTGTAAAATCCGGTGGATTAAATGTGAGTGTCAGGTTCCATTCATTATGTGTTCTTCACACTCTCCTCTGTAAAATGCAAATCACAACAAATGATGCATCTTCTACAGATGGACTATTCACCTCTCTAGGGCTTTCCAATTCAGGGAAAACTCCCTAGCTCAGCAAAAAGCAGCTGAGATATGGCTGTAAATAAGAAAGTGATGCAGAAACAGGGAGGAGGGATGAGAGCTGATGGGCAAGCACAACCTCATCCGTACAAGACAGTTCATTAAACACTTTTCCCAGCCACCGTTGTACTATGCCTGGAATGAAAAGCACGATATAAGCTCATGCAGGTCAAGGGGTCAACCTACTATAGAAGTCTGCTGATAAATGCTGAGACAGGAGAAGGGAGTTAAGAGCCACACAAGAAGCAACCCGAGGTTATCAGAGTCGCAGACTGCGTTACATTTATCTAGAGACCACTTTATCTCCACTGAAAGACATCTGGTCCTTGTTCTGTCGCTCACATCTTATCGCTGGACAGTTGAACTAAAGGAATGTAATGAAGAAGAATATTTCAAATAATAAAAATCACCCCGGAGTGTTTGGTGCAACATCGAGGAGATTGTCCTCCTTCAGAGTCGATGTGTAGCACCGGGCTATGCCACGAAGATAAGTTGGTTTTGTCCCATTTTCCAGAGCAGTCTGATAGTAAATGTTATATCACTGTGAACACTGTCATGGGATAATTTAATTTAGTATGAAACTAAAACACAAGAAACAAAAATATAGAGGGTCATCTGTTTTATGGGCTTCTTACAGCGGCTGTCATGACATGGTAATTAAATTACTTCTTTCTAATGAGAATTCACACTGCTATAATTTCTAGTTTAGCAAATCTAGCCTTATAGATAAGCAGCCTGCAAGTTTTGATGAACTTTTTGTGGGGCACACCACTGACAGAGAGGCAAATTAATGACCTCCCTGGAGAGTAGGGCTGGTGTATGGGGAGGCTTATAAATAGAGCAATGGTATGATGGAAAGTCTGTGATATCTGTGTGTGACTCCCACTGATTGTAGACAACCCACTAAGACTGGGGGAAAACAATCTTTTGGGGCTGAAGCAGGTACATACTGTATTGTTTCTTAGAGTTAGTCACAACTCAAGAACCAGAACATTGCTGTTAATCTAAGGATGTTGGACAGAGTTGACACATTTACTGAACCAAAAAAATTACGAGCGGTAATTCCATTAAAATTGATTGATTTTGCCTCAAATCTTCGCCATATTAAACACATTTTGTGATCAGGACTCAATGATGCGATCAGTGGATTTTCTTGCAGGGGAGAAATAAATCTGTGCATATTTCTTTTTACATCAAGTTCAATTTTGCTGAACTTTGATTCCCAACTAGCGAGCTAGCTTGATAAGATAGAATTTTATTTATCCCGAGGGAAATGATTGCGCAACAGTTGCAATACACAGTAGGAGACAGTATAAGATTCTAAAATTGACAAAAATCTACAAATAGTGCAAAATGTTTTATACAAATATATATATATATATGTAGAAAAATGTAAAAAAATAAGATGGGGTAAGGTGCAGTATTTGGCAAAATAACGACATACAAAAAAAAACAATTACCAAACCAAATTTGAAGAGGGAAGTAAGCTACATATGAACCTAAATATAAAGAATGAAGAATATGAAGAGAGGAGAAAGACAGAGAGAGAGGACCTCAGGTCACTGTGTCTCCTCTGTCCATCTCCCAACCTGAGGTGGATGTGTTGCAAAGTGTTATAGCCACAGGGAGAAAGGACTTCCTGCGGCGTTCTGTAGTGCATCTTGGCGGTATAAGTCTAACTGATGGCAAGCAGTCAGCACACTTGTTTGCAATTTTTTTCCCCCTCCTTTTAATAAAATTCTTTATTGAAATAAAACAATCCTGAGAACAAAATAGAAGGAGAGCTATTGTGTCTGACTAGCGGCAGCATGTGCTGGATGGCTAGCGTGTTAGCTGTTAGCTCACCAGCTACGAGTTTACCATCCAGCCCTTCGAGTGGTCACTAAGTGGTTGGCTTGCAGATGAGCTTTACTGTACCACTCTCTGGTGTGACCGGGACTTTAGGCTGGTGGATTGTCTTCATGTCTGTCTGATCTGCTGTCAGTTGAAACTGTATCTGACACTGTGTGGACTCGCATGGTGTTGGGTAAACACTTATTATACAGTATATTGTTATACGTATTTTGATGACATGCCTCGCATCACTAACAGGAGCACTCAAAAAGCCTCAAAGAATCGTAGCCTGGGCAATCTTAGCCTAGTCTGGGGTCCTACTCCTGTGACGAATCAATATCCTTGAGGGTGAAGGACGGAGACAAGGGGACTGGCAGTTAATAGGAAAGTGAAATGAGAGTCTCCTTAAGTACCTCTGTACCCTGTGTGCACATCAGGGCTGAAGTGGTCCCAGAGGAAAGGTTATCACATCAACTTTTCTGTGCCTTCTTTGGTGGGTAACAGCTCAAGAGCTTTTGCTGATTTCCTCCAGCCCTCATTAACATGTGTAGCCTATAAGTCTCTCAGCAACTCAGTTAGGTTCTGCTTTCATTAGATGGAAACTGAGTGTGGGCTTTGACTTGTATTTTATAAAAGTGTTCATTGTATTGTTCAGTGGCTTTTCTTTTGTCACCTAACAAGCACAAACTAGCCAGGGACCGTTGAGCTCTGGAGCATGTTGCAGACTTTGTCAGCAGTTGTTGGAGCTTGTAGCCTGCATACTTTCATCTTTTGTAGCCTGAGTGGTCTTGACATCAGCATCGTCCAAATACAACCAAAGTGATTCATACAAACGTTCTTGCGATCGATCTACAGCACACACATCCTGCACTCTGTGAGGACGGTGTAGTGTCTGTGCTTACAGTAGAATATCTCGAGGAGTAGGGGGGAAAAAAAACTAATTAAATCCCTTTTCACTTTGATTAAATTGTGTTCTGTCTGATATTTACTTGCCTAATATTGGAATGGTTCAAAGTTGGCATGACGCACTTGCAAGTCATTAAACATGACCTTTTCTTCAAACCAAAATCAATCACTTCAAAGTCACCGCCTCGCCTTATCAATACTTCAAGTGAATTGGGCCATCCAATAGGAGCCTTTTCAGTATTCTAAGCATCCCAGTTCTTTACCAAACAGTCATTTAAAGAATCCTTTTCATTGTCTGCTGTAGTCGAGGGATGTTGTACAAATAATAGGTTAAAGGTCCATGTGTGATCAGTGAGCGTAAAGGAAACAATGCACAGACAGTCCTCCTGTTGGGATCTCTATCAATGATGATCTGTAATTCAAAGCAAGTTCTGAGGTAGAAGTGGGAAGCCTAAAGCAAAGCGCACACACACAAGAATGATTACAAAACCCACCAAAGCTACGGCACGTTGTTAACTTTAAGGATTTTGTGGTGTAGGACCCACACTTGATAATTGCTGCCATGAAATATGAGGAAGCAGACTGTCTGTCATCTATACTTTCAAAAGCAGGGGTATTAACTGTGAGTGTTTTCATAGAAAGGCAATGCAATCATTGTATTCAGATTACTTTTGCTTTTGACACTTATTCATCAGCAAACAGAATCTGCTTGTGAAATCAGAGCCTATAATCCTGCCAGTCTTTTATAACTCGTTGATCCTTAATGGAGGAGACCTTTGTGTGAACCTCTGAGCATTCTCTCTCCTATTCATTCCGCACAACTATACCCTGGCTGGTAATATCCCTTGATATGGTAATTGACCATTGGTAAACATTATTTATCATGCAGCTGCATTTGGGAAATTGCAATTTGAGCAAATCCTTCTCTTAAAAAAAAAAAAAAAAAAAAAAAAAAAAAAAATCTGTTTTCATTGCTTTGTTGGGGAAGATACACGAGCACTGAGCTCAAACCACAGTTAAAAGGGCCCACTGCATCTATAAGGACTTCTTTATATCCGTCCCTCTGTTGGAAATAACGACCTTTATTTAGACACAGTTCCCCCTCACATAGAATGTCTGTCTGTCTCGGCTGATATCCAGGTAGCTGACTCTCGGTGGTCGAAAAGAGAACTTGAGTTACAGGACTGGGTAAGAATGAATATAGATAGACACATTATAGCATTGCTAAAAGCATTTATATAAACATAGATGGATTTAGTAAAATAGAAAAAAATTATATAATAACAATAAAAGACTGCCAGGAAAGGAAACCTCCCAGATAGTGTTGGTCAAGAGGACACATAATTTCCTGAAGTGTTTTTGTAGTGGAAACCTTATTTTCCTTAAGACCAATTGACATGCATCCCCTATTACAATTGCTGATGGATTGAGACCTGTTGACCTACACTTACCCTTTGTCCAGACAATGGACTTTCATTATTACATCTCCCTCCACCCCAAGACATGTTTTCACACATGCTTTCAGGCATCCACAGTCAATGCCAGTCACGTGTCGGCTGCTTTGACTGCGGCACTGGGGACACAGGTTCTGTGGTCGTCCGACCACGTGGACTCCAAGACAACACCGTTGTTCTGAAATACCAATCTCCATGTAGTTGTCGGCATATTCCAAACATGCCTACAGAGAGCGATGAAAACACCTTCAGTGCTAGTCCTGTCTTACAAAGGGAGGGTCCGTTAATCAATACACTGCCATGGTTCAGTTTTCCCCAGAGATGTAATGTATGCTTGGTGCTGATGTGCTCAAAGTGTTATAGCACATATAGCAGATATCGACAGCAGCAGCCTGTCTGGGTCCTTTTCGTCTTTGTCCATGTTGTTATCTCAGGCTCGGAAGAACAATATGTTCTGTGCATGCTCTGTAACATTAAACAGGCACTCTACAACATTTGAATTATTGTATCGGTTCAGTCCTAAAGGATTAGTGTGTGTAGAACTACATCTGCATGGCCTTTTATTTAATGTGAGCCTCAGCCAGTAAGATGACAACTAAATTATTTTATCAAACAGAAGCAATAAAGTGGTTCCCTCGTGGACCTTTTCAATATGTGACCTTAGCCCCTCTTAACCACTCTGTCTTTGTTTATGGAGTGATGAAGGGGAGAGCGAGGGAGGTATAGAGAGCGGGAGAGAGAGGGAACTTTAAGGCCGTGGTCAGAGATCCCTCAGCGGCTACAAAGAGTGGTGACATGTTTGATTACATTGATGTTTGATTGAGTTCAGTGCTCCCTAAAGGTAGCTTGGAGAAAATGAGATTTTCCCTCCCAAAATATAACCCTGCATCCCTCTTCCAAAACCATTTATCAAGGTCCTATACAATTTACTACTTAGCCAATTTTACAGATCCCATCCTGTACTCTCTGCCTTACTTTTCTCCCATTCATTGCACTGATCTGACCACAGTAAGCCACCAAGACATAATAATGACCACATGCAAAAAGTCAATGAAATCCTTGAAGCAAGCGCCTGCTGTGATACCAACTCTCCACATGTGCTTGAACACTGCAGAACAAACAGCTCTTTAATTATTTACATAGCAACATAAATTTCAGTTGTAATGAGAGGCTGTATGCACTTACAGCTCAGCAGAAATGCATTCTGCTGTCTTGCAGTAATACATTACTTTCCTCACTGTGCAGCAGCAATGGGTCATAGCTTAAATATGGCAGGCTACTCCCAACAAATGGCAAGAAATGCCACCCGCCAGTCTCCCTGGCTCTTGTCTATCGTTAAAATGAGGTAGAAACTGCCCAAAAAATATGAGTGAAGGAAACTAAGATCTTTGAGTGCACGTTGTGTTTATTTTCTGCTTTATTTGTACTTCGGGCTTTTCAACCATGAAGGGAAGGGAGCAAAGCGAAGACAAAAGACAAACATATATTGCCTTTGATTGCATCAGGCAGTATGTATGTGCTCTCAATCTGTCAACCTTGTTGTAGACATCCATCTCTCATTGCATGGCTGCAGATCGGAGGACACTCGTATACAACTGTGCAGAGTGAAAGAACTCATTGCCTTTTTGTCATTTGTTATAATAAAGCTCATTGTGTTTAGCTGTGTACCTGTCTGATGTTTACTCCCACAAGTTCCCATACATAGATGTCAAGATGCACTCATGTTCCTGGTGTGTACAGAAATCAGCACCGTGTCATTTATTTTGCTTTATCTCACTTTGGCAACATAATATTACAATGCACACTATCATGTGTGGTACCATAACGGTCATTTGATTGATACTCTGTCTTGGTATAATTAAGGTAACAATCTGTGAAGTTAATTGGTCTTATAGGCAAAAAGTTGTCACATCCACTTAAATGGCTACTAACATTTCAGTATTTTGGGACCAAATAGGCTACTAATTAAACATGGAAAGAAAAGATTCAAGCTCTTGAGGGAAATCTTAAAACAAAATGTTGTCTTTGACATAGTCACTCTCGCTCAACTGGACTCGAGGCATCTGTGTGCTGCAACATAACATACACGGGTATGTTTTTATGACTATGCAATGTGTGTGCATGCAACCATAGGACGTTATGATGTCTACATGACCGCATTAAATCAAAGGAGAAGAAAAAAAAAATATATAAAAAAAAAAGGCTCTCCAGAGAGAGGCCCATAGCATATTGTGCTTGTATCTGTGGACTGGCATGTTCCCTCACGTTGCCAACCCCTTTCTTGACTCTGTTCTCTCTGGCCTGACGTGTCTCTTTCCACCCATAAAGCCAGATACTGTTGGTTACCTTGACATGAAGGACGTACATAAAAACACATTAGTCTGAGTTATGGGTTTCTGTTCTGTGCGCCACTGCAGTAAGTGTGGAAGGCATTTTGACAATTATGCTCCAAAGATATTTTTCTTCACATGGATGAAAAGGAGTCCAAGGAAAAATAAACAAAAATAATCAATAAGCAAGCCTTTGCAGTACTGGTATCTGGAACAACTGAAATATCAGACTTGGGTTCAAAACGAGGGCAAGGATTATGTTGCATCTCAGCTGAAGCTTTGAATATTTACATTTTCCTGATAGACGTCACATGTTTAATGAAGGCTTAGGGTTATCTCCTGTGGACCCATCTCTCCACCACTTTTTGACTGGCCAGCTTCTTGTAGTGTTCAGTGCAGATCCTCCACCTCCCTACAGCACCACAGTTTTGATCTCTTTGATCATATCTCAGCTCTGCTAGAGATGCTCACAGATTGCCATCATGTAGAAACTCCCTCTGGACTACTTGGGCATGGGACCTGATTATCTTATCGTATCTGTGTGTGGAGGCTGCTTTGCAAGTTGGTGTGATTACACCACATGGCATCAACAGCCCTGAGTGAGTCTTGACGTCAGCATCCTCTGCTCTCATTAAGGAATATCAGATACAGTTCACATGCTACAATATAATGTTTCCACCTGATGTTCACATTCATGTCAAGACTTTTAATTAACCTGCTTTTTTGAAGAAATAACATTGACACTAATTTGACTGCATGAGTTCAGGGAGAAAATAAAGCTCACACAAGTATAATTTTGCAGGAATGGGCTTTAACATTACAGCTTGTCCTATTAATCATATCCAATTCTTTTTCCGTTATTTTGCAGTTCTACAGAGGCGAAATAGCTCACACAAGACAGGCAGGGTAAACAAATGACTGCAAATTATGCAATTTATCAATTCAAGAGGGACCTGGAAATACCAAGCTGTCAGATCCAAATGAAAGCCATTAGTTTGCAGCGATCAGAGCCTTACATAGACATAGAGGACCTGCTGGAGTGCAGTCAGCAGCTATTCTATTAATAACAACCATGATGGCACCTGCCACAAATAGGCAGTGATCAAGGTCACGGAGCTTACAGGTGTTCATTGTAATCTGTTGTTAGGTCTGTCTCTCAATGCCAAACTACATATTATCTCTCATTTCATCACACGACGAAAGTGACAAAAGTGACGATGTATGTCCGTATCTACGCTGACTTGGAGATTCCAAATTCCTAAAACAACGTTCTCTCAAAAGATGCATTGAGTGTATTATGTTGTGGAAGTTGGGCACAAGCTTGAGTCATATTCTTAGTGTAAATATACATAAATGCTGTCCGTCATTGTCCCCATATTTGCACTTTCCACCATCATAGGGTTTGCAATAGTAGCACTTAGCTTTAACACGACCTTATTCACCATTAATAAGAAATATATAAACCAAAAATAAATGGCCTATTAATGTGTTTGCCAACAGTTTTAACTTCTTTGGAGCATCTGTAACTAGTGTAAACTGTTAATGAATGATTGATAACACAGTATAACATATCTCTATTTATATTTAATGATGCTGTATATGAATACACACACAGACATGTATTTACTGTTCATACACATGTACAAACAAAACATGTAAAAACTTCATTCATTCATCCATTCTTGGTAGTTGCTGACAAATCTCTTTATATTTGCTTGCAACTACTTTATAGTGCAGTTGAATTAAGTGTTTATATACTGCAAATGATAACTAGGGGCGTTAACATAAAGTCTTACCGTAGCAACATATAAAAGAACTGTCCAGCTATACATATAATCTGGAATCTGTATTTATTTATTTTATTGTTGATGCATTTGATTTAACGCACCTTTTGTGTCTTTCAGAGAGCAAATCGTATAGATTCACACACAGTAAAATGTTTTTACTCTATTTGAACTCGCCTACAGTAATGTAAAGAGTGAACATGTACATTCTACAAGATAAAATAGATACCAAATGAAGCGTGCAAGGTTTTTTTTCTTATTAAGTGAGCATTAATTAAAAACTCTGTATGTCAAACCCACATTTGAATCTCTTTAGAGCATCACAAAAGTAACCATCTACCACCACCCAGAAATCATCCCAACTGTATGTCTCGAATGTCTCCAGGGCTTTGCTGTTCAGTATCCAGTTCACCATTTTGAGCTCCTCATCTAACTGAGCTCCTATTTTTCTTTCCACATTGTTTGATTTAATTATGTTATCTATATTTGTCTTGTCTGGATTTTTGTGTGCGCTGCAAAAGATAGACTCTTTGTTAAAGTAGGGCACCTCTTCTCATTAGACACTCCCAGTAAAAAATAAAAAAAAGCAAGAGGGTTTTGCACTTCGTTATCATTCTTACCAACAAGAAAGTACTCTTCTTTTTTTCCTAAATGATTAAATGGGTCGTCTCTGGTTCAGCGTATTTAACCACATCACTTTCAGCTGGTTGTTTTGGAGCCATTAGTGGAGGAGGAGAGAAAGTGGAGCTAACATTTAAACAAAAATGGTGCGCACTTACCAGCATCGTGTTGTCTTTCTTGATGCGTTTCTAGCAATGTTTTAGCACTCTCAAGCGGCTGTCCCTCATACATAAAATTTAAAAGAACAAACCGCAGTGACAAAAGCTGTAATTACTCTACACAAGATTACAATTTGATTATATGCTTACTTATTTAATGAGCAAACTGTTAGCATGAACAGCAGTAGCAGAGAGCCCCTTGTGAGTGAATCTGGAATCTTGAGTAACACAAAAAGAGAATTTGCTGATACTATTTGAGGCTTGCGAGAATGTTGATAGTGTTTCAATGAAATCGAGAGAAGGAATGTTTTTGTTTTTTTTTGTACTGTGGGAAATCTCCTCAAAATACTGCTGCCTTTCTATGGACGAGTGACAAAGGGAGAGTGGTGTCTGCAGCCCAGGCTCCACACTTGCTCCATGTTGACTCCAGGCTGAGCGACTGCCTATAAAATCGTGGGATTCTCTTAAAAGAAAAATGTGTAGATTCAACCTTTTTAACCATTGATGGGTTAAGATGAAACATTGTGTTCTGGTTGGTGGTAATATTCTGTAACTTATATTTACAGCTTTTTACCGTGGTATCAATTGTGTATCGAGAATCGTGGAATTTCATGGTATTGGGTGCTAAATTTCTAGTATCGTGCCATCCCTAATAGACATATTATTTTTATTAGAAACATTTTGTTACATATATATATATATATATATATATTAATCGTGAATAATGTATTCTCTAAAATCTATTTTGAGAAGGTGCTGTTGTTTTGAGAAGCTTGTGTTTGTCACATGACTAAATTGTGAATTAAAACAATCCGAAGTGAAACCGAATCTTCTTAATTCTGTTATAGACATACGGAAACTTAATTTAAAATCACATTGAAATTTGCAACAACAACAATAGCTAAAAGTCGAGCTTTGGAACCGAGCTGTACGGCTTAACTCCATATGTCTAGTTAAGGACGGGGAGTTTTTAAAAAGAGATCTGATGTAGTTGTTGTTCTGTTTTTAAAGTGGCCTTGAACGAACACCATTTCCTGTAAACTCCAGATCGTTGTGGGTTAAATGTCTCAGTTCGACAACATGCAAGTCCAGACTGACAGATGTCTGTAATACTGGCAGGACAGAGAGGACGGAGAGTTACGGCTACAAAAATGAACCAAATTACTTTAAAAGAGAGCATATCCATATTATGGATATGGACAAAAAACAGATTATGATGACATAACTCATTTTCTTTGAAGTTATAGTTTTTTGCATGCTCACAAAGTAATCATTTATGAACTTGTTCACAAAGGTTTCAATTTCTAATAATACTTGTGCTGCAGTGGATGCCGATTAGTCTCAGAATATGGAAAGTAAACCTCAGCAACGCGTTCATTCTTTCCAGGAAGACCAATGAGAGAAATGCACAGCTTAGAAGTGGCTCTCTCTCTAAGAAACTGGAAATGAACACAGATAGGCCTATTGCCAAATGAACGCAAGGTGAAGACAGAAAAGAAAATTGTGCAATATGTTTCCTTTTGATGGACACTGAAACTCACACCTCACTTGTGCGTATGCTCTGAAAGTTAGACACATTGCTGCAATAAAGTCAGGAGAAGGATTGGTTTGTTGTGATCCTGGCTGTCTTCTAAAGATTTCTGCCTTTGTCTGGAGCAGTTTTGAGCCACAGGGAACAGAGGGCAGGCGACATTCCTGCAGCCAGGGCCATACAGTTACTCTATATCGGTCTAATACTACACACAGCAGCATCCAGGGCAAGAGAGACTGGGTGTTGGATCAAAGCATCACTGTGTCAAACCGGGCTGCAGGACATCCGTCCTCTCAGCCACATATCCGAAGCATAACCGAGCTAATGGGACTTCCCAGAGAGAATCATGTGAGTTTGAAAACCTCTAAATAGTAAGAGTAGCAGGGCCTCTGCACTGCTGTCTTATAGGTTTGAACCATAGATATAAATTCCAGCAACAGCAGCATGCTGAGTCAAAGAATTGCCTGAAAAGCAGTTGCCGTTATCTGAACTTCCCTGAGTGTCTCAAAATGTATCTTCTAATTTTGTCCACCAGCATTTTTTTTTTTATTATACTGTACATTATAAGGTCTCCTACAGCAAATCTTAAGATATGAACATCCCTGGGGCAGGCAGAATGAAAAGCATAAATTCATTTCCTTTTTGAAATGTTATCTGTGCAACTATCAGTGACAGATCCTGTTGTAAGAGGGTAAGTACTGCGGATAGAGAAAATGATACACACAACATACAAAATGATCCACTGCTGCAAAAATATCTACAGTACGTAATTCTCTATCATGCTCTCACCCGACTCACTTTGGATACTTTCCCCTTCATTGGACAGAGTTTCGTGTGCACACGACTAGTTCTCATAAGTATTACGTTAACAGGGACGGGAGATATTTGTCTGTATGTGGCTGGGATTTGTTTAAATATGACGTTGTTAGTCTGGATCTCAGAAACAACTATTCTCTGGGGAGTTTAAGTTTTTCATTTTTAAGTTTGGTCCACATGTTTAGAGTTTTTAATAGTATGAAAAGCCAAAAAAATCCAGTTATGCGTCGTCCAGCGGATGCCTTATTATCTGGAGAGGTCAGAGGAGAATGGCAAGACCTTTGCTGTAAGGAAGACCATTAGGTATTCAAGTACTGTAGGATCTCAGAACAAGGTAGTGTAAGTGCACAGAAAGGCAATTTAAGTCCAAACACGCAGGCTCAGTTCTTTTTGCAACTTTAGAATGAACTCATCAAATCTTGCAGCAGATGGCACACCAAGTACCAACTAAGTAATGGTTGCATACAGTGTACCAAAACTTTAGATTGATGTTTTAATGGCTCAATAAATGCTATGTCACTTAATATTTCTACCGCTTCTCACCGTCGTATACCCATTCTTATCCACTGACATATGTTACTGTCATATGTCAATGTGGCGTTCCACTGCCACACATGGCGATTCTTACTGGCATATGCCGCGGGGGATTGTTGGTACGTCTCTGCTGTGTGCCACAAAATACGGCATACCACTTTCAATGTTCCACTAACAGGTGGCACTTTTCACCAGCAGATACTGTGTAAACAACAGGTCCTCCACCCCATACGACCACATAGGTCGTTTGTTCCTCCCCTCTAATAAGACCCACAAGAGCTTTTCCTAACGGTCGCAGGTGTAACATGACAGTTTTAAACACGTGGTTAACTTTGTAAAAATGGTCGATTATCGCAAAATAACACCACTCGGTTAGGTTTAGGAAAGGTCATGGTTTGGGTTAAAATAATTACATCAGAGGCGTCACTCAGCCTTGAGAAGTGACATAAGCACACAATGCCAACATGAGTTATGTCACGATGTATGGTGTACTGTTTTCCACAGCAGCGTGATGTGCTGGTGGACAGTGACGTGTGGCAATGGAACATCACTGACATACCAGCAAACAACAGCAAGCCACTATTTAAAGCCACTAGTTGAAGTAACATGCCACTAAGAATCAACCTATGACAGTAAAACAAGAGTGACACACCACGATGGACGGCAATGGTGGTGGACAAGTGATGGCTTCCAGTAAAACAGGAGTGAAAACTTAAAAAGTTAAATACAGCAGCAGCATATTATAATCAGCATATGTCAATAAGAATGCCGAGATGTCAGAGAAAGTGGTATATGACCGTGACATTGACTTTATAAGGGTCATAGGTGAGTAGAACACCGGAGGCATACCAAAAGAAAAAAACAAACGGTCATAAACCACTCCGAATCAACACGTGCCACTTAAACAAGAGTGGCATACCATCAGCCACGTTTCCATCTTGGTGCTGCTGAAACATTAGTATATCTCTTCGTGGCCACCGTCCAAGCTTTTAAAAGGGATAACTCCGGCAGAATAATGTACACTCTGTGTCAGTTTTAATGCAGCCCTCCTCTCGCTCTAAGAGCAAATGTCAGGCACCAGTGTAAGCAGACTGAGAACGAGTAAATTGTGAATGGAACCCACAGAGAATTTTATTATTCGGAGATAATGATCCCCAACCATGAATATTGTTAGTGTTAGCCCACTAGTTAGGGTTAACTAGCTTATGCTTATGTAAATCAGTATATGTACAGTAAGTACAGTATATATTTATGTAAATCCAGTATATCAGAACTGCCTTTCTATGTTGTGCTCAACATGTTACATTAATCTTCAGGGAGTTGAGTTGCTCGGTTAACACAAGCCTAGCAGGTGTTCCTGCCGTCAGACACAAGCCTAGCAGGCTTGCCGTCAGTGTTACCAGTGTTACACGGTGTTGAGGCATACACCGATTACAGTTTATTAACCGGGGGGGAAAATGTCCTCGCCGTGGCATCCCAAGCCCCTGCCTATCAACGTGGCTGACTCAGCCATCCCCCAAAACCCTCAGGAAGCCACGATGTTTGTCATGATGAGAAGCTTTCTTTGCACTCTGAGTCATTTGTGGATGCACTATGAATATACTTTTTTTCCCCCTGAAATTAAACTTCAGACAGTCTGACATTTTATTGTATTACAGTGGTATTCAAGTTGGTTAAAATACTGTATCATCTCAAGCTAGATCTATGAACACTGCATGAGCAGTCCCCAGAGTTCAGCACAGCACTTTTACGATAAGGTGTAACAGAATGTGTGTGAATTTGCTGCTGAAGAATCTGCTGGAGTCAGCACTGACCAAGCTCCCTGTGGAACAAATCCAGCATCTTGTTGAATCTGTATCAGGCTGTTTCCGAGGCAACGGTGAGGCTTGTTTGCTTTAGGCTACTGGCTAGGTGGATACGGGATGTGTAGATATACGTGTGTGAAAATGTATATTTTAATCATACAAAAAAAAAA
>CALSBV010012228.1:3682055-3693874 GCA_943590825.1 Bovichtus diacanthus | reverse complement strand
ATATATGTGTATATACACATATATATATATATGTGTATATATATGTACATGTGTGTGTGTGTGTATATATATATATATATATACACATATATATGTGTATATATGTGTGTATATATGTGTGTATAGATGTGTATATATGTGTATAGTAAATATATATTTACTATATTTATATTTAATTGAATAATTTCCAGAACGGTATAGAACAAAAACAAATCAAACTAATAAAGTGAATTAAATTGTATTTGTCTGCCATGTTTAAGGGTACAATATTTAACCTAGGCTAATTTGTTTTCCCATTGTATTCATGTTTGAGTACACTCATATGATTATGAGGGTCTCATCTTTCTTCAGTAAACTGTAGTTTGTTGATTAATTGATTTAGATGAAGAGATTTACTTCCTCCCTGCTGGTAAATAGTGCACTGGGGAGGGGAGAAAAACAAACGATAGCTCTGCTGATATTTTTGCTGAAGGGAAGAGAATATAAATCCCTTCCTTAGATTGCATGACTGCACATTTATTTCAAATCATAACTCAACACTGCCTACATTAGTTGAATTCTGCTATACACTCATCAATAATGCTAAGACAAACATTAATTCATGGAAATGAGCTGATTATCTCTGTCGGGGCAAGTCATTATTGTGTTTTGATAATTGCCTTCTAACTTTGCAGATAGATTTTTCTCGTTTATCGACTGACCATTATTGCATTGAGGATGTGGTGCCTTTTGTTAGGTTGCAGGTGCCAAGAGAAATATGCTTTTCTTGTGCACTGAAGGTCCCACACTTCCTCTCTCTGTGTCTTATTATTCAAACAGCAATAAAGAAGTCACAATGTACTGAGTATTCACCCACAGTACAGCTCAAAACCTGAGAAAACAAATGTCACTCCTCGTCTGTCATTAGGCCCTGCAGTCTCTGGGATGTCTACACATCAGCGTCATTGTTGTAACTTTTCTCTGCTTTTGTGCAAAACAAAACAGAAACCATGTAACTTCTGACAAAGCTTTTGTCCTCGAATATTCAGCATTTTCTTCCACTTGCCTATACTGTATGTCTGTTAACTTCTCATTTTGAATATTATAGCTTGTCTTTGCCTAAATCTTTGCCCCAGGTGTGTAAACAGTGATGAAATTGTTTCTAATTTGGTGAAATAAGTTTTGTCCCATGCCCTGCAGTGTTCCACCATCTGAATTACTAATACCGCCCATCTTGAGAGCCTGTTTTGTCAAGCAGGCATTTATGTTTTAAGTTTTTTTTTTGATTGTGTGAAACTTCAGTTGAGCATGGAAAACTGTATGAAGGCACTTTTGAATAAAAAAATATTCGTAAGAGACTCATAAGAGGACACTGATGAGTCGGCATCACCTGTAGAGATTAATGAGACACAAAAAATGACATTCAGTTTTTGAGTAGCAGTTTGCTGTTGACCCCTCAGTAGTGTACGCTGTGAGAAAACCTATTCAGTGCTGTTTCAATAAGGCGACACAACAAGAGGTGTTGTAGCTTTTTCTACAAAAGACAAATTAGATTTTTTTTCTTGCGCAGAAAAACCTTCAATTATGGACTTTAAATGTACATTTCCTGATATATTGCTCCCAAATCACCAAAAGATCTTAAGAAATTTGGGGATTTCAGGTCGTCATTAGGTGCTGCAACAAAGTCGTGGCATGTGTCTTTCACGCTGAGAAAATATAGGAGAAGGGATTAATACTTTTCTTGCATCAAACGGCTGATTCAAATGAGTAAAAACTATAACTTGCTATAATTCAAAACCTATAATTACATGGGCCCAAAATTAAAACCAAGTGTGCGGGACAACACTGTGCAGCTGCATCTTGACACGATTAATGTGAAGACAAGCCAAATATCAACACAACAAATAGGATTCAATGCAGGTATTGTTTGACTGGAGGAGTTTGGATACTACTTGGCACTGGGATATTTCAGTCAAAACTTTAAAGGTATCCAGTACTGATACGGAGCCGTAGCGTTTACCTGGAAGCATTCCTCCCAGAGCCACTAGCATGGACCATTTGCTTTGTTGTTGACTCAAAATGCTTTAGTCTAGGTAGGCTGAAGATTAATTAAAACAACGTTATGATAAATGTGACAACAGCTAATGTGCTGCCCTTTTAGTTACAAGACTAACGCAAATAGTCATTTGTTTTAGTCTCCAAATATCATGACTGTAGGCATGATAATGCCCCTTGATTCTAAGCTAACTGTCTTTGCTACTGCGCAAGAGGAGAACAAAAGCAAACAAGCAAATAAATAAAGTAAAGCCACCCAACTGGCACAGAGAAACAAAAAAAGGAAGAGAAACCAAAGCCTTTCCCACAACTTTTTTCATCAAAGAATCAACGGCTGCTAGTGTTTGCTGCTGACAATATTCACTCTGCGTCTCGGCTTAATGAGCCCGAGTGAGGCAAACATTAACTCCATTTTCGGTGCCAGTGCAACAGAGATGGTGTGTGTTGTGCTGCCATGCCGACAGATGCCCAGAGCCGAGGGCAGGTATATTTTAGAGTGATGATAATAAAGCCGAGGAGGATGACGAGCAGGCATCATAACATGATAAATGACACCATACCAATTCAATATCATTTAATTTCTCAAGCTGGATGAACAGCTCCAGTGTCACTGAGCAGCTGTTACCGTGCACCTTTGGTCCTTTCATTCACATCCTGCTCACACTGAGCTTGGAGGTAATGAAATGAAAAGTTCAGATTGACAAAGACGACGATGAAACAAACTGCACAATTTAATTTTGAAAACATCTGTTGAACGACATTTGACGCAGAAGTGTTTTGTACTGGAGACCATCTCCCTCAAGCCTCTCATCTCCAGTATCTGTACTCGTCCTCCCGTCATACAGATGTCCCCATCTTTGTAAAACTCCCCATGTCACCATAGAAATTGTTCTGTCGGTCATTTGCCCCAAAGTGTTAGGAAAACTACAGCATTAAGTAATGGAGCAACTGTATCTACATGTTGACATGTCACAGTAAGAAAAGAACAGCTGTAATAAAGAACCTCAATGAGGGCTGATTTCCATGTGTCTCAGCCAGTTTCAGGGTCCTTCTATTGTGAATGCTGGCTCACTGTTGAGGCTTACTGGGACGCCTAAAGTGAATGGTTAATGCCATTCAGTCAAAATGTAGTCTTGGCTGAAATTTTCACCAAATCCCATATTTGCAATTTGCTAATATCGGCCAGTATATTTGCCTGGCCAATTTATTGGTCTAGGGGCTAAACTAAGATGGTGAACATGGTAACATTGATGTTGTGAACATCAACAATGTCATTGTGATCATGTTAGCATTCTGACAGCCTCATAGTACAGCCTGTAGAGACTCCTACAGTTTGTTCCTTAACCTATACTACTGTACTATTAAGTGTCACAGAAAGATTTCATAATAATTCATAATTTCATAAAGAGTCATAATACATAGTATGTCAAATGCAGTATGCCAAAAACACCAGGATTCCCTACTACAAACTGTCACATTTTGCAGTATGCAAGCCAGCAAGCTTTGGTAGCTATTCTTTCCCACAGTTCTTTGCACAGCAGATATATGAGCAAGAGGGTCAAAGTTCAACACGCATTGTTATGACAAAATAGTCAAAAAATGTTCCATTTGTATGCACACTGCATGTAACAGTATGTACTTTGTAAGAGCAGCTGCAGTAGATTAGTAAAGAGAAAAAGTATGCGATTTGGAACGCGGCCATTTATCTTGTTTTGATATATATGAATACTAAATCACTGACGTAACCTTTTAAGCAGCTGTCGATTTCTGCCTAAATTCTTTAATCCATCACATGATTATAATGTAATCTTTCTAATATTCAAGCTTTACACCCTGACACGATCATGGCATGTGTGCATTGCAGAAGTTTTTCATCTTATGCAGACATTCCACTACACTACTGGCTGCAATACGGGACCACCATTTATTCTGTGTTTTTCTTAAATTAATGAAGAAGCAGATCTACAAAATAACTTTGGATCAAGATTAGCATTTGAATAGAAAACAAAATGTCTCCTTCCTGGATTTAAAAACATATATTCTGTTTGGTAAGCATGAGAGCGATTTGAATTTATTATACTCCGTCTGTGGGTAAGCCGTCTGATTCATCAAAAGGGTATCCCTTCCTTTTGATTTTAAACTCTAACAACAATGAGCAATCCACACTCTGCTTCACTGTAGTATAATCCCCATTCACCTTCTGCCGTCATTCCACTGGCTCTACTGCAACATTCTCTGGAATTCACAAATGAAACGAAATATCTCCATGAGAATGTTACTCACACTTAGTCCTGAAATCCAGAAAACACATTAGCGGAAGCACAATGTCCTTAAGTGTACTGGATGCCCGCTGATGAATTGAGAAGCATACGGTATTTAAAACAGGATCTATTATTCATGAGACAACAGTAATTTTAGTTTCTGCTGCAAAACAGACTGCAAGTGTATTAAATCGATAATTAGAACAAGGCTAAGGACCATGCCAAGACATTACATCCTATTAAAAATCAAATACTGTGCCTAAATGATGCCGTTCGTCTTGTCTGAATGTAAAACTATGCCTCCCATTCACAATGACACACACAGTCTGCTGCTGGAACCAGATTATGTATTGTTCGTGGCAAGGATGTCAATGCTAATAAGGAGCAAATGGTTAATTACGCCCTGATGCTTACATTGGTGTAATCAGGGTATTTCATTTCTTTCAGTGCCCAAAGCAAACCAATTCACAACAAAGTCAAGTACCTACATTTCTCTGTCTGTGAAGTGGCAAATGGCTGACAAATTAAAGATGATTGGATTATCTAAAGGATGAATGAGAAGTAGCCAACTCGTGTCTCCATAAAGTGTAGTACAGATGTTCAGATAAGAGTAAATAGTTATAGATCAAATGTCACCTGCTTGTTGATCAGGATCCACGTCCACTCGACACCCCGCTGTAACAATTGTCAGTGTGGTATTGTACTGGCTTGAATGATCGACAAAGGGAGAGTGTGTGTTTGTCAGATTACGATGACCCCTCCCTCATTGACGTTTCACCTCGTCTTTTGAACGTGATTGGTGACTGTAAGAGCTAATACTGATCTCCTCATGGAGTGCATAATTGCAGTGTTCTGCCCGAATAAATGCAATGCTCCATTTCACTCTGAAACAATTGAAATTTGGCAGAAAGGGCTCCGCTCTCCAAGATACTTCCCAAATGAATCCAAACAGTTGTGTGAGATTCTGTGGTGAGCTCAATAAAAAAAAAAAAAATATATATATATATATATATATATATATATATATATATATATATATAAATTTTAAAAAAATAAACAAAGCTTTGATTTTGCAAGGAGCCCATTGGAAACACACTCAAACAATAGAGCCAGCACCACAATCTTCATCCTTGTATTTCATATACTCAGCCAATGTGAGGGAACAAACATGTTGTCATCCTCCTTGGATGCTTACACATCTTTTCACTTGAGCTATGAGCTCAGAAAGCATTCTGGATACCCTCAAATGATTAAGGTTGCCGCAATGTTTTTGTACAAGGGGAAAGTTCTGGACAACTTCTGAGTTTAAATATAAATTTGCAAGTTTCAGACGAAACCAATCTATCCTACTGTATGTGTGCAAGCATGATGTTGTACTCACACCCATCACATACTGAAGATAAGTCATTATATAGTTTTGGAGAAAAGTCTAAGTAACGCAAAGGGCGGTGTTTGTGTAGACAAACAGCTGCGTTAAGACGTCTTGATACAGTCTTGTTCTTTTATTGACCATAAAACACTTTATGATATCAGAAGTTTTCAGTCTTGACTCAAAAGTTTTCAAATTCAAAGGCAATTCAAATGCTCTCTTTTTCTAAAGATCAGAGTCAAGGTCTATCTTTGTTTGAGAAAATACAGTACAACAGCAGTTTTCAAAATGAAATAAGTTTTTTGGGGAAATATGCTTATTTGTTTTCTCGCTGAGAGTGAGAGGTAAAAATCGATGCCACTCATATCTGTGTGTTTAAAAATGAAGTTACAGCCAGCAGCCTTTAGCTTAGCTTAGTATAATTGTGTCGCCATTTGACATGTCCTCCTGTTTCCAGTCTTTATGGAAGCAGCTATGGTCTTATATTTAGTGGCTGGATATGACAGTGGTGGCAATCTTCTCATCTAGCTCACAACAAGAAAGTGAATAAGTGCATATCCCAAAATGTCAAACTGTTCCTTTATTATTTGCCAAAGCATTGTTGATGTTAGTCTGCTTTATGAGCTTGCAACAGGAAGAGAAGACAAAAAATAAATAAAAAATGAAGTTTTTATTAGATTTGAGTTGGATTCCGTGTCAGATTAAAACATTGATATGTAGTTGGCATAGGTTAAATGAGGGTAGGTCTTTTCTGGTAAAGAGACACTTTTGTGTACAAAATCCCTCATTAGTTCACTTTTCCTTGAACTAATGAGTTCAAGGAAAAGTGTTCTGACCTAGGAGCTCCACTTTGGGTTTTTTTTAAGACGCCATTCATGTGTGGCTGGCGGTGAAAGGAGCAGGATAATGAGCGGTTTCAAAGGCCTGAAGCAGGACTTTATGACTGAGTGAGGCCTTGATATGGTGAAAGGCCATTGGCTTAAAGTAATCCCAGTTTGGACTCTTGGCTTCTTAGCGGGTGTTGCGATAGACACTGGCAGCGACTTAATTAGTTACAGTGGCATGTAGCAATGTAGGAGAAAAAAACCCGGAAACGGCAGGAGTGGTGTGAAGCATCGCCACAGTTGTTAGATTTTAAAGACTGCCCCATTGATTTATTTGAATTGGGTGATTTGTGGTCGCTGTTCGATCAGTAACTTCAGTGTATGGCCTTTTAACCATCCGGTAACACAGCAGCTGTTTTAGGTCAGAGTTAATGTCGGTAGTGATTTCCTACCTCACTTCATTCAATAATGATCCCAGTCAACTACCAAGCAGTGAGCTGCTGTCGCGTTGTGTTAATTAGTTCAGCTTTAATGGTCGCTTTCCGTTTGCTCTAGCTCATATCCATGGTGTCGGGGCTTTAGGGATAGCTGCATTTCATTTGATCAGGCTTAGCAAGGCCTCTAGTTAATTTATCATTTCAAGGTCTGAATCCTTTTTCCAACAACGCACTGCCATATTTTGAACATCCGTCTGTACAAGTGTGTCTCTAAGCGCCAACATATTCATGGTCTGCATTTCTCTCTTCTTGTGGTAGAGACGGAACTGCCAGGTGTGTGTACAGGGAACATTTCGAATGGGAATATGCAGTTATCATTATATTTTTCAGTACAACATGTAACTATTTTGTATTGCTAGAATCAATGTTTTTCAAAAAATATTTCAACAAGCCTATGGCACATTGTTTTGTCTTTTCTTTTAACTCAAGAGTGGAGACAACCTTTCTTTGTCTATGAGAATGTGCACGGTGGTCAAATTACCAGAGAAGCAAGAACACACATAGAGGATGATTACACACTGCATTAGATTTGAGCTGCACCGGCCCACTTTGAATTCAAGGACTGGCGCTGATTCACATTTTAAAAGACAAAGCAAAGCTTGATACAGTATGACTAAAGCTGTTTGTAAATCCTGTCATAGCAAACTGAAAGCTGCTGTAATCAATATTTTGAGAATTATCACCTATCTCTTCAGTTTCCTTTAGCTCTATAGCTCTATATAGCTTTAAGCTAATTGTTTTTGATTCCCTCACAGCTCTCATCAGCATTGTTTCTAAAGGCGGCAGGCTAGCTATTTATTTTTATTTTTTTACCAAAAAAAGCTTTAAAACCTCACAGCACGCAACCTGCCCAGCAACAAACAGCACAGTTAGCAACTAGCTGGTGAATACATTAGAGCATTTAGCAGCTAAAGAGTCAGTTATTTCCTTCAGGAGATGGTGAAGAGCAAAACAGAGCTAAAAGGAGAGTGAAAACTGGACTTACATTGAGCGTGTGGCCATACTTCAAATAGATGCCAATGTTGCTCCATGTCTGCTGGATTTGTCAACCAATATGCACACACACGTGGCACAACACCATACAATAAAAATATATATAACTAAATATGAAGGGAGGCCTGTTGCCATTCCTGCCTAACAGACTCCGGAGACTAGAATGACAGATCCCAAGTACAGCACAAGTCTGTGTAATGTCCGAGTGAGCCCATGTTGGATTAGAACCGCTCATTGTCCGTAGAATTCACAGCGAGCGGGGGGACGCGTTTGGTGTTGGTGCCGGAAGAAAAGGAGCATTCGATGGTGAAGGAGAAGGGTCATTTACACGAAGACGGCCACGAAAATGTCTAACTGGAGAGACAACGAGACTCAGGAACTTATATTAGTAAAGGCCCACGCCAAAGTCGTCAGACAAATTGAAGGAATGGCAAGAGACTCGAACCGGCTATGTGACTGTGGTGTAATCGCCGCCATGTCGTGCCTCCTGCACACTCTACCCAGGCGCCACCCCTCGCCTAAACCAAACCGAGTATTTTTCAGCACTGACAATCTCCCGTTGTGTGCTTCATGTGGGAAAGGACAATAAATCTGTTTTCGCATAGGAACTCCAGACATTTGAGAAATGAACCTTCTTGTAGGCTGCACATGGATTTGTGATGGTCTGGCATTTGGCCTCCATTGAGTCCTCCCAAATTGGGCTCCCAAAAATGTGTCCATCAGCTCCAACTGTATGTGGGTCACCTTATATTGCCAACAGACAGGAGTCCTGTGGGGGATCATCCACAAACTCAACAAAGGGCTCCCATTTGTGTCCATGTGGGCTACGATCAGGCCAAGGTGGGCTACGATCAGGCCAAGGTGGGCTACAATCTGGACGCATGTGATCACTCACAATATCATATCAGGAGGTCCCTGCTGATTGCTTCCCTACTTTCTAAGCAGTTATACAGAACACTAATAAATGCTACCCCACAGACCTTTTTCCAAACTCCCTTATGTTTTACATAGATTATTTTTCAATGGAATGGACTAATAGTATGCACAAATGTGAGTTTTCAGTAATGACTAATGCAGGCTACGTGCTCAGAGCCTAAGATGCAAGTAAAACTGACATGGAGATAATATTGATGAGATGTGAGAATTCCTTAAACAAAGCCGAAGAATGCGAGCTGACAACATCACATATTAAGATGAAGTCGTGCAATGTTCCACTGGAGACACAGGAACAATTTATGCATCTCAGGATTTCAGGAAGCATCAATAAGAATACGATGTCAGTAAGCATCTCATTATTGTTTCATCATTGTTTCATCTTTGCATCTGTTCCTTCCATAAGGTTCCATTTTAAAATTGATGGCTGACAGATGATGTCAATATCAATGAACGCTTGTGACAGTACATGCACTCAGGGAAGCAGTGGGAATCAAAGGCAATGTTCTCTACGTTAGTGGAAATCTCACACGTTTTTGTATTTTTTGTTGAAAAATTCCACCGGCATGTTTCTGAAAATGATGTCTTACACTTGAAATAACTAGGATCTGTCTGTCAACAGCTGAGGAATGTGTGCAAGTAAGGTGAGGAAACAGAAATGACTCTGATATGAGGTGCAGAAACTTACAGACCAGCAGCTGTTCTTGTGTATGCCACTTTCCAACAATCCCATCAAACGGTAACACTATTTCAAGGAGCTCAACATCTGGTGTTAATGTTTTTATTACGTTATAACTAAACTCATCTCTGCTATATTGGCAAGTAGTATATCTAATACCTGCCAGTAGTATTTATTTTAATTAAATATTAGTGCACCTGGCTGCATTTTGTATGCAAAATCAAATCCATATTTCTGCAACCACAAAGTAAAGCTAATGTTTAATCCTCCCTGGCCAGCCTGTTACTCCCCCATTCTTCCACAACCTCGGGTTTGCCCGTGTTGTTGCACTAAATTATACTCACACTGGGCCCGCCTTGCCAAGGGACATTTTAGTAACAGTCTAACTCACCAGTGAAGTACACAGGCCTCACATGGAGACAAAGAAAGTCTAAAATATGCAGTTCTTTCTCAACCATGATATCACTGGCACCAGAACTCTAATCCATTACTCTAGACGCCTACACTGGAAGGGATCTGTGGATGCCTGATAAACACAAACAGAAACAAAGCCTGAAGACTCTGCCCACATTTACTGTACGTACGTTTTCCCAGCCATTATCGCTCGGCGGTTTAGTCGGAGGTGGTAGAATGCATGCCATTATATGCAACCACTTGAAACAATTTGGGGTTACAAGACCTCAGGAAGCCATTTCACGCGCTGCTACTGCGCTTCAGGAGAGTTTTAGCGCCCTTTGTCCCGTGCACTACTTAAGACTTTCCATCTCTCTATCAACTCATTCACTTTTTAGTTTGCCCTCTTTTGTGCTGTTTTATTTCACCAATGTCTTTTCTGACAAATAATTCCCCAAAGATAGACCCGAGCGACAGACAACTGAGAGTCTCCTCGTTCCCCAAGGCATCTAATTATCCGACCACTTTATAATTGGTCAAGTGCCATTACAGATAGCTAAAAAAAAGAAAAGTGGAAGTTGATAATAACTGTTCTGCTGTGGAGGGTCGGTAAATGAGGTATAGTTGTGGTTTTGGAGTTGGGAGACGGAGGTTGTAGTTCTCGGCTAAGGAGCCAAAGCTAATTAGATCTCGTTTCCCTCGAGCTTTCCCATGTCGCAGTTTGTCAGTCTTTTGGAATAAATGGGAACAGGTGCTGACTTGAGTACAGCTGAGTGCATCTTTGTTTTCTCCACTCCCCTGTCATCATCTCTCAAAAGAGTTTTCATCAAACATACTCAGTTCATTGTTGCAGTAATGATATGGGTGCAACAGGACGTCAGAACACTTCCTGTTTGAATAATATACGTCACACAAGATCAGTGCGTACTCTACTGAATTACTGCATTCAGTGCTAAAAGGTTTCCATTATGATGATCTTCACACTGTCTTCCAGGGTTCTCACGGATCCTATTAAAAGTTTTAAAAAGCACTGTATTCATTAATCTAAAAATAAAGCCTAATTGGTATTCAAAAACGTCTTAAACCAATCTTTCAGTAGAGTTAGTCAATTGCACTTGCATGAGTAAGGCTGCAGGAAAAGAATATTCATTTTGTGCACTTTTGAAGTGTTTCTTTTGCACCTAGCATTTCCTCAGAGCTGACCGCTCTGTTGATCATGAAAATCTGTTAACTTTAAGTAAATTTCAACAGCCATGTGTGATGACAGGCAGAGCATAGCATTAGCTTAAACCGCTCTACAGTTCACAGTTCAGTCACTGTAGCTGCCTTGTGTTTTTTTCGCTTTGGTTTACACACTTAATTTAGCATATTTAACACTGGTCACTGCGGGCTAATCAGCTGGTCAGGCCACAGGTAGACTAATTCCTCCAGTGCTGGCGGCCGGTCCAGCCTTCTAATGTCTAATGCTCTTTATTTGTAAAAAAAAAACAAAAAAAAAAAAAACAGAAAGCGCCTCAGCAACATTAATCTGCTCCTGCATGCTCCTCCTGTTGTTTTCAAAAATCTGTCACGTTGAGAAAGATTCCTGCTTTATGCCGTCCTGTCATGACCTCGACAACACTCACAACCTCATTTTAATGCAGACATGTGGAGCTTTGGCAAGGCAGACACCCTAACATTACCCTGGTGAGGTGTGAAGATTAACAATAGGTTGCAACTTGGTGGAAGGAACCGTTTACTTCTACTTCAGTATATAGATATATATATATCTATATATATATATAGATATATAGATATATATATATCTATATATATATATAGATATATATATATCTA
>CALSBV010012228.1:3652152-3681655 GCA_943590825.1 Bovichtus diacanthus | reverse complement strand
TATCTATATATATATATATCTATATATATATAGATATATATCTATATATATATATATCTATATATATATAGATATATATCTATATGTATATATAGATATATATTTCAGAATGCATTTTGTGCTTTTAGCTCTAATTTTCCATCACCGAAGCAATGATTGCTTGATATTAAATGGTGGTTAAGTAATATTTAATGTTAAATGGCTTACTGATGGAAGTGTGACACTGTAAGAAATGTCCTCTAAGAGGGTTAAGTCACTTGAGTAGAGCCATATGTGTCCCTGTGTATTTATGCAAAATCAAGTACATCACAGGTTATATTGCTGGAAAATTGTCCCAGTGCATCCATTATGTAAAATATGGCTTCAATGCTGTTGCTCAGTGGCTCTCGCACCTTGTTAAAGTAAAATACGGCTTGAACATTATTTCAAACAGCATCCAGTGATGAGCCCTGGTTCCATTGTGTTGTTTGGTAGTGTGTTTTTACTTATCGCTGTCATCAGTGGGAACATTGTGTCGACTGAATACTGTAATAGACGTGAATGCAATTTAGACACAGGCATGTTTTGCATAAGAGGCGGGAGTCTCATATTCTCTATCTGGACAGCTAGCGATATCATCCTTCTTGACGTCTGTTTTTTTTTGTTTTTTTAAATGATTAATTTCATTGCGTGTCTCCCGTAAGAAGACGTATTTCTTACATACGAGTGGTGTGTTATTTCTCGTCCAGGTGTTGACCTCGGATAGATGAAAAGTTATAAATCAGTGATGTCTGTTCTGATATTTAACGTCTTGGGCGCAGCTCTTTTGAGTGTAGCTTCCGCAAACAGTCCGGTCAGCGCAAAAGAGACGGATCCACAACGCCATTGAATAATTCAAAGGAACCTGCCAGGCCTTCATCCTGCCAGCTTTTAAAGCCTCTGACTGCACTATTGATCTGTGTGCATTGGTTGTACCCCATCGGATGTGTATTGAATGACCAAACTCAAATGAACAAGATTGTTGAAAAAAGTTTTAAGCTTTTAAACTGATAAAGGGAAAAAAACCTTGCAATGTTATTAAAGGCTTATATCCCAATGTCAAATTTCTGAACTTAAAACGCTATGTAGACCATGTGTTGTCATTCTGTAACTCTAAAATGAATCTAGGGTAAGTTTTATCTGTCCTTTTTAATATTATGGGATTTGAGTCCCCTCTGAATATCCCTTAAGTACTTGAAGGCAAATGATTAGTACTATTTAATTATCTATTACGAAGCTATTAAGACCCCATTCCTAAATAAAAAAGATTTAATGGGGTTATTTCTTTCTTTTCTATGACAGAAAAAAAACCATAAGAAAGAACTGTTACATTAAAACAAAGGGTTCTTTAAATGTAAACTCGTTGATGCGCTTTAATGTCAAATAAGGACATTTAAGTAGAACACCGCACATAGTTTATACGACAGAGTAACGTCACTATCAACTAACACAAAAAGAAAGAATACTCCATGTTTAAATCCTCGATCAGATGCTTTGAGGGTTGACACAGTATTATGAATGTCATGTGTCTGGGGTGGCTTTATCTCCCTTGTTCGAAAGCCTTTTAATTGCAGACAACTAACTGTGCGGAACTGCACAAAAGGTAATAGATTGATAATCAATCCATAGAGACGCATTCAATACAATCTTTTGTCATCAATTACAGTTGACAACAGTTGTCAACATAGATGTGAACAAGTGGGAGACGTTGCATTTACAAGACCTGCAACAATAGACACCATCTAAAACTTTTCTTTTCCGTTTCATTATCTTGAATGAAATCATGGTCAAACTACACCTACACGTGCGACTTCTCTGGGACTCGGAGAGAAAGAAAGGCACTCCTCTGCAAACCCCAATACATGTATTTTCAATATTTTATCACTCCTTTTTTTAGGCTTAACTTGCAGAAAAGAGAAGCGGAGCGGTGCAAAGCATTGATAGTGCATGCAGTTTGCAGCAGTTATGAGACAACAGAGTGGGTTGGCTGAGTATGCCTGCAGTCTCTCCTGCTCAAAATCAAGCTGTGCCTAGCTAAAGTCTGTAAGCAGTGCAGTCTGATTGCCTGAGTGTTTCAATCTAGTCATTCCTGTGTGGGCTTTGACATTGATGCCAACAGACAGCCAACTTCTCCATGTGTAAGCAAACCAGGTTTTTCACCTGAGGTAGATCTTTGATGTTGAGGACCTGCAAATGGAAATAAGATGAAACCAGGTGTAATACTCTCGATGTGGCTTTTACAAAGACTGACGGCAGCATAAAATATTTAGAACAATAAGTAAATTTGCTGAAAATCATAAAACTCTACTGACTGTTGTTGCACTGCGTTAAAGTTACAACTGATTCATTATTTTTAACAAACCTCGCAGTTCATTTTTACGTCCTGGTAGTAAAGCTTTTAGCTGACTTCTGAAATCTGCCAGAGTGAGATTGCATTTGAGGACATGACACAGCATTTAAAAATGTATGGCTGCGTAGGGCCTGATGCAACTCTGATATCTATTAAAGCTGCAGGTGATGGTCACATGCACTTACTCTCTGATTCTCCCTCTAAGGCTAAAATACAAGGCCATGTATATAATGTGTCCACAGTAGGCCCATATTGATCCATATACAAGCTATTCCCTTTAGCAACAGTGACGCACAGTATGTCACACAATAGCCATATTACAAATAAAAACTGGAATTTGTTTGTGGTGCTCACAGCGCAACAAAATGACCTTTTGAAAAACACGAGAGCAGGATGTCTTTCTGACCGGGTTGTTCAGGATCATCCACAGAGCTCACCGTTGACAGTTTTTTGGCATTTTTCTAGTTTTCAATCGATGAGGTAAAGTGCTATCATGGGTGGAACACAAAAGGGAATTTTTTTTAATGTGCCTCCATGTCACATGCAATCATATTGTTTTAATGAAACATTAAATTGCTGGGAAATGTACGTATTCCTGCATGAAGCACGTGTGATAAATGTGCAAAGTATTCGCCAAAACAATAGTCAGCACACGTCTTTCCTCTAAGCGCAACGTTGACACCATTTTGGCTGACGAGAGCAATTGTTGGTGCTTTTAAAACGTTCAACAAAAGTTAAGTAAAAGGGGGGGAAAAAAGCACTCTGCTGCAGCTGCAGACTCACTGATGGCGTCTGTCAGGACCTGACGCCTCCATTAACACCGACTAGTTGATTAACTGAGAACAGTACACAGGCAGGTAACTTATTCACTGAGTCGATGGCTTTTACACAAAAGTGTCACTGTCTGCACAGGTAATCTGTTTTAGAAGAGACATGCTGTCGGAATCAAGTCACACTGAGTTCATTTGTTGTATGGACTGCTTTTGTCGGCTTCAGACGGAATTAGATGATTGATGTAAACCGTGTTGTCCTCCTTATCCCGCCATGGCCTTTTCTCTGTGCTGCTGATCCAACCATAAGAAGGAAAGAACGCTGATTAAATCCAAAGTTTCCTCAGGGTTTATCTAGCTCACTCTAAGCACCATTGGAACTCATTTCTTGTTTGTGTAAAAGTAAGTTTCACACTAACATTGGGCATAATTACCTGCTCTCCTTAATTAAATATACTTATCTGAAGCTTTTTCCCCATGGCTACTTAATTACTTAATGAGAGGAAAGTTTTCCGTTATACTGTAAAAGCTATTACTATATTTACAGGGAGTATGGGTTAATTAAAAATTATTTTGCTCCTTTTGCATGCACCAGAAGTCCTATCTTATGTGCATTACTATGGCTGATCTTTAATTTAGAAATAGCCAAAAAACATTTTTGAAAATATGTCTCTTGTGATTCACACAATATAGAAATGTCTGAGCCGCAGAAATGTATTGCTTCATGTTTTCCAGTCAAAAACAAAAAATAAATACTGTAATTGATTTCCAAGTGTTTCTCCTGAGACAAATAACAATTCAAGTATTTGTATCAACAGCATTTGTTTCCTCAACATATCGATGACAGAATTTATGGAAATGTGTTATGCTCATTCACAGATATTGATTTCTCACACACAAACTGCACTACGGCAAATATGATGGCACGACACCTTTTGAATGACTTTGGAACAAGTCCATGCAGCCACTGTATTCATGCCTGTGTCGACACTACTCGGGTTTTAAGTTATAGTCGTGCTCCAGCAGGGTTCAGTGGGATCGTGTGGGTTCACCATCTGTACTGTTGACTTTGCCGTGCCATTGAGACACATAACACAGTAAATCTGGGGTCAAACAAAAGGCAGGAGGCTTTAATATTAAGGGTAGAAAATCCTCTCCTTGATTAAGAAAGTCATGCATGACAAAATAAGGAATGTGACGTTGTTAATGTGATTAAACTGCCGCTCTGTTGACATTTCATTAACTGCGAATCAGCAGTGTTGTGAGCCACTGGCAGCTCACAACACTGCTGAGGCTGTGGATCATTTCTCAATTTATAGAGTGTTATCGAGGAGCCCAACAGGGGAGAGATCTTCCCCCTGAGATGATATCCTGGTATATGAAAGCCCTAAAAGTAGCTTGAGATGGGAAACTGCAGCATCCTTGGCAATGACCCAGGCTTCCTGGAGTCGAATGTGTATAACTTACAAGTGTTACGTGCACACAGACGGGGAGAGTAAAAACTCCTGTTCCTGTCCTGTGGCTTGGAATCACTTTACTGTATAGATGAAACATTGTTTAACTGTGAACTGTTCAATTGATTTAGGAAAAAAATAACGGTTTGTGTTTTAAAAAAATGACTTGTTACGGTGAGGCAAGCGACGTCGTCATGGTGACAGTAAACATGGGGTTGAGGTTAGATGATGATAATATTACGAAGAGTACAGTCTAGACCTGCTCGATATGAAAAGTGACCCGAGATAACTTCTGTTGGGATTTGCCGCTGGATAAATAAAATTGAATTGAATTGAATAGAGGAAATATTGCGGTTGGAAACGAACACAGACTCGATGTTAAAGCACAACATTCCTCTCCCAACCTCGACTCCCTCCCTCGGTCCCGTCATAATAACTGTGGCCGCTACAAGGAATTCTCACTTCAACGTAAACATTTGTCGCTTCGTGGCCACTTGCTGTGAACGACTGATGGCGTCATTTTTCATGGCATGAGAAACCGCATCGAAAGTATGACAGACACAAAAACTATCCAATTATACAAACACTCCTCTGACATTTTATTATTATTATTATTATTTTTAATAATGTTGAAATCCACATTTACACAGAGTACTTAAATACTACAGGGGTAGCCGGAAAGTGTGAAACCATCATCTATAATGTATAACAACTAAGATTAGATGAGATGACCTACAAGATATGTTGCATCAGAAGGCAAACTGCATGTTAAGTGTGTAACAAATGGTATTATATGAGACAGATCAGCAGTGACTAATACAAAGGACCTCAGGATACAAAACACAACTTCAACGTGAAATACAAAATGTTGGTTGCTGAGAACAAGATTTCACAAAGAATCTGTGGCTCAGTGGCCTCATGAGAGATGACTTATTTTCTTTTTTGTTACTATCCTTATTGCTGTTATTGCCCGGACAGCTACATATCTGTTGGTGCCATGGGTAGAAAGATTATACCGAATTCTGAGCATTCAAACTGCCCACACTGGCATAGATTGAATTATTATTGCTGCACCATTTCACAACAAGAATTAAGGAAATTGTCCGCAGAGAAGGAGCCAGAGGGCAGAGTTTTGCCGCTGTTATGTAATAGTCACCTAAAGTTTAACATCAACATGTCACCTTTTTGAGAAATCAATAGCAATATGCTCCAATCGTGTGCACGTCCAAACACTGACGTTCAAACAAGGCAAACTTGTCAGGGAATGAAGCATGTTGTCACTGGATCAATATCCAGGTGTGTGTTTGTAATGGAAAGTCTTCAAATCTTGATAGCTTAATGGTTGCAGGTTAAAGTAACAAGGTGATGGGGTGGTGGCAAAACAAGCTGGTCTATAAGCATTTATCATGCTTTAACCGAGTGAGGAAGCTTCTGAGACGATGATTAGCCTGTAAATGAGATTTGATCCCCCTCTGCCAGCTGGTAATGGTAATGTGTGCAAATATTTTGAGAGCATGAATGATTGGCTTCTGTATTCCGTCTCCATATTTGCAGCCAGTCTCATTGGACACTGGTTTTAAATATCAACTGACTTCATAAAATGGCAGCCGCTATAAAGCCATGCAAATAGTCTCTTTCCTCGATGGCAGCGCTCCATCTTTGCACTGCTGTAGAAAAAGAAAACTGGAAGTACTCAAGAGAATCATAATAGAAGAAAATGTAAACAAATTCATGAAACCAGTGAGACCATCTGGTGTAAGAACATTAGAAATGCATACTGGAGCCTTAGCAATCAAGAAGCAAAGGGTATGAATGTTTTTAAACTTTAAAAAAAATCAGAATAGAGGAATAATTTACTGCAACTATAAAGTGGTTTTCCTCATCTCATCTTTGCCTGTTGGCATACATAAATATCCACAGTCACAGTGACTGAAACTGTTTTATTTATGTGTCTTTTTTTGTGTTGGCTCGTTTTTGGAAATATAAACAACCCCATAATTGTTTTTATTGGCACGTTTCAAAAGAAATATTTTTCTAAAAGAAAGGATAAGCAAATATTCTCAAGCTAATCAAAGCCCTACTCATCGACTAGATCCACAGCTTTATACAAGAAAAAAAAGAAAAGAAGCTAAATTATGTCTCTGGAGCATGTTTTTATATATTTCAAGGCATTGGGTGAGATTAGGGTAATCAATTTCAATGATGTCTGCCAGAAACTCAAAGGAATGAATGTAGACAGTAGAAATTCACGACACCAGTGCTCTCCTCGTTAGATCGTCCTGGTACTGTACCACACCTAACATTGATAAAACTGCGGAGAATTATGAATTTGTCATCTTTCGCATTTCTCCGAGTTTATATCTGTTTGATTAAAAGACATATGACATTGTAATTAAACACTAAAAGCTAAATGTAGCTAGTGCTTGGTATCTTTTGTCTTTCCAGCCTAACTGATAGATTGTAAGCAGCACTCTTATATCCAGTATCAGTGCATGACTATCACCATAAGCCTGTTTCGGTGGGCGCTAAGGACATTTAGGATGGATTGTTATGAATATTTGAGCAGACATCTGTGTTCTCCAGAGGATGAACCCTAATGACTCGAGTGATCCCCTCACTTTTCCGATAGTGCCACGAGCAGGTCGAAGTTTTCACTTGAATGAATTCTCTCAACATCTACTGGATGGATTGGCATAAATCATACAGATATTCACAAAACTTTGGTCAGCCCTTAACTTTTCTTCTAGTGCCATCATCAGGGCGACAATTCAATGTGTTCAATACTTTGGTTTATGACAAAACTAATGACATTCCCATCCGCCTCAGCTGTACTTTGTGTTGGTGATAAGTAGCCAATGTTAGCACGCTATATGGAAAGCTGAGATGTTGAACATGTCAAACGTTATATCTGTTCAATATCAGCATGTTGTCATTGAGCATGTTAACGCGGCTATAGACGCTTAGTCTTGTGTTTTTATGCGCGACAAAATAAATGGTATAGACAACCAAGTCCAGTGAATACACAGTAGAGGAAGCACTAGCAAAAGATCTTGTGAAGAGTGCCGCAATAACAGCCTTTGCTCACATCAATTGCTGAATATTAAACAAAATGTAGATTTTCGTCCTCACTGGGGCATGAAATGTGTAACATTCATAATGGATGTCACTTTACAACGTCACAGTGCTCAACACAAAACAACATGTTAAAAGTATAGAATCAGTTCGCCTCGGTCCCATTTTACCTCAAATGATATCTTGAATGTTGTGTTTTCATGGTAAATCCCAAACTGCCTCTGACCAGAAAGCGAGTCCCTTTGTGTGACAAAGCAGTGACTCATGGGAGCCTCCATGTTGTCTCATGTGCTGGAAGGCTGGATGATGTCCAAGCTGCTTATCCTGAAGGCGGCCAAACTTTCTCTTTCTGTCCCCACTGCGGGGTAGGCTCAAGATTTCGGCTGGCATTAGGCTGACAGAACAATCCCGTTAAGATCTCTGGAAACTTTACAGTGGCCATATGAAATCTTTATTATATTGCCGTTTTGTTGCTTGTATGTTTTATATTTATTAGTGAAGAGCAGATCACATAAACTGAAATGAGCACATAACTGAGCTATCAGTTCATCACTATTTGTATTCCCTAGCTGACTGTCACTCAAAAAGCTCAAGTTGAAGAAAAATAGAAATCACTCTCCCGCAATCAATTCGAAAGCTGTCATGGCACAATCGATTACTTCTTATTTAAATCTGCGAGAGCTACTCAAGGTTTTCTGTTTTCTCTTCCTTGTGGCATCAAACCTTGGTTAAAGTCTGAGTAAATTTTAAGCAGCACAGCGTCAACACAGCAGGACAGTGATGGATTGTTGGGATGATAGGGGGATTATGCAGGTGAGACGGCTCCAAGCCTTTAATCCCACGCTCTTTTCAGGGGAACTGTGTGTTGTCTGTGCTCTGTTTGTTCTGTTCTGAAGATGCAGTTTTTTTTCTTCTTCTTCTAACTTGTAAAAAGTCAGAGCAGGGTACCAGACGCACAACTAAGTGTTTGAGATTGGGAGACTGCAACCACTGTGGTTTAGTGACAGCTCCAATACAGTGAACATAAGCAGAAACCTTTTGGTATTTATATTGTTCTCATCGTTGTCAATCTTGGCTTTGAGAATTTTAAAGCAATGCTCAGCAGAATAAAATCCTACATTTGAAAAAGAAAAGAAAATGTTCCCCTCCTGCCAGCATCCCCTAACTAGGCCTGCTAGTGCACACTAATTAAATGCCAGAAATCAATTTGAGTGAAAGCTAACATATCGAGAAAGAGAATGCACAGGAGGAGTCAGCGACACAGTAGGTTTTGTCACTGTGCTTGGTGATTACCAGCAGTGGTTTGGATTTCCTGCAGAGGGATTTGCAAACGGCAGGAGAAAGGGGATAAAATAGTGCCAAGAATAAAAGGCAAGGCTTTGGGCAGCCTTCACTCATGGCTGTCCTGAGAATTGACCACATGGGCTTGGCTGGGCAAAGTGAATTGAGTTAGAACTAATCCTGAACTAAAGGAGCTGCTCCTTTGTAGCCATAGCATGGTAGATGGGGGACGTCTGCAATCTGGGGTTGAGAGAGACAGCTTCGTGGATTTGGTCTGCTCAGTTGTAAAAGTCAAGTTGAGGGGCACAGATGGAAGGCCACTGGTCTGTGAACACACTGAAAACAATTGCTTTCTGCTTGTTTTTAAGGATTTTTTTTTCTTTCTTATATTCGCTTTCCTGCTTGTTTGTGATGGTTAGAGTCTCTACGGGTATAAGGATTTCAGCGAGTACATGGAATTTAGTTGGGTTTCAGGGAATGGGCTGCATGAATGAGCTAATGTAGCGTGGTGTGCACCAAATTACACTTAGCACAGAATGAGTCAGAATCAATTCTCCTGTCCAGACCTCACTCTCTCCTCAATTACCCACCCTGGTTCAGGGTTGTCGAGGCTCTGTGAAGGTGACAGAGCACACCTTGGGAGCACTGTCCAGGTGTGATACAGCACTAACAAGTCAGAGTGCAGCACCCCTGGCCTGATTTAGCATCATGGCTGGTGTGATCCCATCGCAAGAAGGTCTCTAGTTTTTTATGAGTAGTGAGCCAAGTGACTTTGTGATCTGCAAGGGGTTTGCGTGTCATGACACAATTGCAGAATTATCACCCAATTTGCGGTCTTATTTTAGCGTCTTTCAGCTCAATGTTTTGGTTTTCCAGCTTACAACTTTTTTTTTTACTGTTTTGATTCAATCTTATTGCTATCATCAACCTCATGCCCAGCAGGCAGCTGTTTAGGTTATTAGCTAAAGAGACAAATATTTCACCTCGAAGTTGGTGGAGACCAAAACAGAGCTAAAAGGAGAGTGAATATTGGACATTTATCAGGTCACCAGTAAAGACGGCTCCAACTGACGTTATTGTTGCTCCTGTCTACAGGATGTGTAAATAGGCTACTCTATCAATGTACCATAACAACTTTATGTTTTATGACTAACAACTTGTTAGGTCATAACAAAACAGTGGGCATGTGAAATTTGCTTCAAAGTGGAACTTAGCTACACTATATGCTGTTTCAACTTGTGCCCCTTTTAGCTCCATAGTAACATTTTACATACAGCGTTTTATTTTCATGCTGCTGAATTAAATTCAGGTCTGACACCAACGAAAAGTGATATTTCCCCGTATGAATAGATTGCCTGTGAACAAGTGAAAGTAAAAAGCAGGTGTGTGTGTGTGCATATATTTGATTGCCTCTAACGTTTTCAGCATATCTGCATAGGCTGATGAGGTAATCCAACACAGTAAAATGCTGGGGGGGGGAGTAAGGCACAGTGCCTGAGGACCTCTTCCTCTGTCTGTAATGATGGAAGAGAGAGCCGGATGCAAGGTCTTTTCCCTTGCAGACAGCACACCATTGAACTAGTTAACCCTCTTCTCTCGGCTCAGCCTATATCCAGCTACCACCTCTGCTCTCCACACTTCATCCGTCTCCCCAGTTCCAAGCTCACTCCTCCACAGAGGAAAGACTTAGTCCTGCAAACTGACTGTGCCTGCTTGTGCCTAATTTAGAAAGCTGCTGAGTGGAAGTTGCCCAAGCTACCCCCCCCCCCCCCACCCTTTGTCTGAAAGCTTATGATTGTCTCAGCAAGTCAACTTCGATACCTGAAACAGTGCATGCTACTGCAGTTTCTGACTGCTGTAGCAATATCCCTAAAGTCAGTCAGTGTAGCTGTTTCCTGTGCTGTATGAGAGACGCAATCAAAAGCCTGGAGCTTTAGTTACACTCAGCCTGTCCTGAGGATCGGATCATAAGCAACTAACCACTAATTACCACAAGTGCTGGTGCACTTTGCTCTTGCTTATATAGCAGTACAATAACGCAACTGATGAGACCAGAACAAGAGCCGGACCCAGTGATGAGGGGATGCAAAGAGGGAGCTTTCAACCCCAAGCCCCGGGGCGTAAATTACGCAACAATATAGTAAAATATTCATGAAACACCATGGGGACGGAATCCTGCCTGCTCTGAAGTGCTGAGCAAACACTTCACCCTCAGCCACTCTAAGACTGTGAGGAGGATAAGGAAAAGCCCAAAAGTACGGAGCTGAAAAACAATTGAAAGCATGAAGCCAGTTACAGGAAACAAATTATTTCCCTCGTGAGGACAGCAAGCAGCGTTAACAGCATTGGTTTCAAAGTCATATTGGTGGTTTATTATATTTATTGTATGCTTTCATGCGTGTGCTCTTTGTGTTTTTTAAATCATCAAATAAACATAGAAATGTGATGAAGCAACTCTAAAAAAAAACACACACACACAGCATGAAAAGAGACAAAGAGCTGCAACAATCCAACACGCCTGCTGTAAAGCCACAAGCACCTACTGACCAGCACAAAACACCTCATAAGAGCTTATTATTGTTTGATTATTGTTTTTGTAGAAAACCCAGAACAATCTAGGAACTGTATTATATATTTCCTTACAGTTTAGCTTCAACCCAGGAGTTCAGGTGCGTAAAAGAAATGCAGGTTAAAAGGCTGAAAGAAGCCATGCCCGACTTTTGAAGTCATTACAGGGAAGTGATGAGCAGTGAAACTCTCTCTGCCACTCAAGGGAGTCCTACTTATGGTTTTATGTGACTTTAATGAAGGAGAAAAGAGGCGGAACCTGCCGAGCCGTGCCATGCAAGAGTACAACCTTAGCTTTACTTATTAGTATCAGTATCCTCACGGCAAGCACAGAGCTTTGCATTTAATTGCAGCAGAGTGGTTTCTGATGGGTTTTGCTGACTTCTACGTTCTGAAATTCATATGGTATTTGACTCAACTCATCTTCCTCTGCTTCAGTTAGTGATTACCTGCTTTTCAACCAATGCCTTTCCACAATTGCCAGAGAATGAGCATAATGTGGTTCCCAACTCATCAGAAGTTTATACATTTCCACCAGAGCTGAGAGAAAAGGAAAGATGGGCCAACCTAATATCCAAAACTCTATAACAACCCTCTAGTAATGCACTGCCTGGCCACACTGTCCCCCTTAAAATAATACCCTTAGCAAAATGTCATAAAATGTTGTTTTTTCGAAAGCCTCTTCTAAAAGTCGCCTGAACACCAGGGTAATTACACTAAATCAAACAATTGAATCAAGGTAAATCAAATATAATGCAAATGTGCAAAACAGAGTGTGGTGGATGGTAGGGATAATGAGCTAAATTAGGCACAGTGGGAACATTTTATCAACTTGTTTACATTATTACATTAGTTTGCATAAAGATTAAATACTGAAGAGAAAAATATAGAAACAAGGGCACAAATGGACTAAAACAAGGTGTGATATGCATCTGGTTCGCTCTACCCCATGCATAGTTAATACCATCGTGTGACTCTGTGTCTTAATATTATTAAAAAATATTAAACCCAGTATTATTCTTTTCACCTGAGGCCACTCCTGGACTCAATACAAATCCCATTTCCATGGCTTCTTGTTTCCCTATCCGTGTGATTCATGAAAAAGTGTTCCGCCTGTCGAGTGCAAAAAAGAAGATAAGTCGATTTAAAGGCTTTTAAAGCATCCGGGGTTCTCTAAAATGTTTATTTGAAATGCTACAGGAATGAATATCGAATAGAACAATGTCTTAAGAACATTTGCCACCAGTGATGTGACTTGTTCTGCTTTTTATTTGCAATCATTGCTATCTACTTGGCATTTGGTGTCACATTATGAAAACCCACACTAAACTAAGAAAGAAAAAGACAAGCCAGGGGGATGTCACTCTGACCTGTTTGGTCTGTTACTATACAGTATGCAACTATACTATAGTTTCACTTCAGTGACATTGTTAGGTATCTGTCATATTTTAGCTATATAAACAGATTCCCTCTTCATTTAGCTGATTGGAGGCGTTACAATAGAAAGGTTGGGCAACTTATTGCTGTTGTACAATACATTATCACAGTGTTAAATAATCCAATTGGAAAAACCCTCGAAATGCGTATTCCAGGTTCGATTTTTATATATATATATATATATATATGTACACCACTGTGACCAACCTGCCTGTTCACTATTCCTTTTTATCCTGGGTGTACTGCAATGCTACATTGGTGTTACAAAAAAAAAACCTGAAACGTGTCAGAAATGTTTCATCATCCAGTGACTCAAGACTTCCAGATACTTTTTAAAGCTTGAATGATGATCATTGGAGGAAGATGCATTTGCACATACTCTATAACCTAAAAGCCTGTTCTTACACTTTTCCCTCCTTTCATCTGATCCCACTGCTGATGCAGAGAGTCAGACAGGATCAGCTCATGGTTACTCGGCTACAGTGCTGGGATATGCAGAACATGCTCAGCTAATGGCTGCTCCCTATACCCCTCAGGGATTGTATCATGTCAAGGAGAGACTGGAGATCCTTAGATTGTACCCAGCAAAGGTATTGGCCACTCACAGCTTGCGTGACCATCCAATATAACCTACTACTGGAGGTAAAGAAATTGTGGCTCAGACTCTTGCATTTCCTTTTTCTTCTGTAAGAGACTTGATTGTCAGTTCCAAATATCAAAGTGTATGTGTCAGCTATCTCATACCATGAGTGGTTTGGAGAAAGGTTTTTTTTTTTTTTTTTTTTGTAACAATCTTTTGAACTGTAGTGTTTCCTGCTTTGAGTGAAGTGGCAGCATCCTGTAGCATTCTCATCTGTCCCTCAGTGGGATTTGTCCTTCGTGTTCAAGGCCCTCTCTAGCAGGTTGTTCGAGCCCACTGGGCAGATTCCTTTAAGGCCATTGCTCATCAAAGAAAAGGATTCCTGCTCGCTCGGACTTCGGCCCAGAGGGAGAATAACTTGTGCACCCTTTCAGACCATCTGAGCTGTTTTCCCGTTCAAAATCTGTGTAGCAATATATTCACATTCCTATTTGTGCCCAAGAACACTGAGTCTTGGATGGAGCAGCCCAATGCCTTTTGGATGGGGAAAAAAAGGACAAACTAAATAACTTGTTCCCACTGCAGGATTTGGCATGCTATTTGGAACACACAACAACTCATTGGCAAAATCCTGTCCAAACAGAGGCTTGCCAATTAGCTGTGTGAAGACGTCTCACAAGCCTGTGAGTGGACAAGGCCCTCCTCTGGTGACTTCATGTAACCTCCACAAGGAGTCTGGCAGCATTAACAGTCTTGTTTGGTGGAACATTTGGGGTTGGGTTTTGGGCCTCTCTGGATACATGCTTCAGCTGGCAGGTAAAGGTGGCATGGATGGGGTATTGTTGTGTAATGTGTTTATCTCTCTCTTCCTCCCTGTGCTCTGTACTAAGAAGAGACTCGGTGTCAAGAAGTGTCGAGCCTTTCTGAGCAGTGTCGCTGTCTCCCACACTTCTGCTTGAGAAGAATGGCTCATTTGGGGATTAGTTTGTTGTTGATGGCCTGCTTTGGGAACATCTCCCACATACTTGGTGCATAGATATAAAACAGTCCTGTGCAGGCTGAGAAAACGCTGGCATGTGACATAGAGTGCTGGGGCAGCGTACTGTCTATGTTTGTTTTTGCTGAGCAATGAGATTGTTCCAGTGTGGGATATTTATGTCACCAACCTCCTTTTTGCTCAGCTGTAAGAATAATAATGTGCATGTGTATTCCGATGATTTTCTGTGACAGAAGAAGACATGGATGTCAAGGACCATGGTTTATGATGGATGGATACTGATGCCAGCCTTGTATTAGTTAGATCATCCATCACTTTCTTAAAAAGCCGCAAAGCTGTAGGAATGCAGCATTTATTCTGGTTGACATTCTGGTCGGTTCTGACATGCAAAACAGGCTTGTGACGTGGCGCATTGTTCGATTCACCCTCTAGCCCTCTGCTGAGCAGTTAGTCAGCCCAAGAATGGCGGCAGGCAGGTAGGACATTGTTTAATCAATGTAACAGCAGGGAATTCTGGCTTCATCTTCTCTAGGGCTCTTTTAAAAGATGAATTCTGCATTAATAGAACAAGGCTTCGCATTGTATTTCTTGCTATTTGAACACCAATGGAAGTTCTAGCGTTCACTAGTTGCCAAAAGCTAAATAGATAAAGAACAGGGAAAGTAAGCTCATTATATACTTACCAGGCACATACATGCACATTTTAGTAGATTAATATAAATAAGTCTATCAAGCCCTAGAAGCTCATACAAGGCTCTCATTTGTGTTCATAGGGCAAGGGTTACAATACATAACCCCTGTCTTCTTACTGCATCTAGTCTGGCATGAATATTGGGAAGAAAAAGGAGACCGCCTGTTTTGACACAGTCCTTATGCTCATTAGTTTGTTTGTGGCCTGGACTTTTGTCACAGTCCTGTCATATGTTGTTTAGACTATGTGTTGCTCTCATTTGCACATTATATTTGGATCTGCTGAGCCAACACAATGCAGACGTATGCATCATTGTATGCACTATATCCAATAACAGTGCCATGAGTTCAAGGTGCCATGCATGACTTCCTCGTATTAATTAGTAGAAGGCAACACTAAGGACTCTTGGCAAATTAATGTCATTAGTGAGGAGAAATATTGTGTAATGATCAGATCCTAGTTCTCTAGACACTGGGAAGAAATGTCTGGAACTAATGTGGTTCAAGCTTCTGAGGAAAATTAAAAAGGTCAAAAGAAAAGCAACAAGAACACGGACTGGAAAATGCTGAATGAAAAGTGTGTGTGCATGTTTATTCCATTAAAGTTAACTTTGCTTACAGCGTGGTGATATTGACACGGTGCCAGACTGTAATTCAAAGTTTGCTTTTTGTTTGTATCGTTTTAAACTGAAAGTCTGATCTACCAAGAGGGACTTCTTTAATATATCTGTGAACTGCAAGAATGATCAGAAAGATATTGAAGAAAAAGGAAAGTAAGAAGTAGATGCTGTGGAAGAAACTGACCTTGAAGAGACGCAAAATGTTGGCTACCATGATTGACACGGAGCTGGCAGACGCACCAATCACTCCCACCACTCTCTCAGGCTTAGTGATGATGGGCGGCCCTCCGCTGAGACACTTGACATCAGTTGAGTCTTTCTCAATCAGCGCCTGAACAAATGTCAGCGACTGCTCCAGAGCATGGGTGTCCCGGGAGCAGGTGTCCAGAATGCGTGCCCCCAGAGTGATATTAGGCAGCAGCTCATTGTCATTATTAATACGATCCAGGGCAAATAACATGGCCTCCAGCCTATGGATCCCTTTCTCCTTCTTCAGCTCCCCACAGGCTTTGCCATCGTTTCCCCTCGCATGCACTGGGAACAGCCCACCCAGAGATATGTCCCCATCAATGCGAATTGAATTGAGGTGTGTGTGGCCTGGCATTTTGGGTTTGGCTGCCAAGGCGATCGAGAAATAACAAGCCAGCAGCAACACCCAGCAGCAGACACCTCTGTTGCAGCCAATCCACGCTCTCTCAAAGCCTCGTCTCAGAGTCATAATGAAAGGCTAAATCCGCATCCAAATACAAGCTCAAGTCCTTTGAAAACGAAAGAGGCGTGCACACATATACCCGCACACACATACAAATGTCCTGAAGGGTAGCCGCAATGTTTTTTTCAGAGCAGTCGTCTTCAGTAGTCCCTTCTCATGGTTTCTAGCTCTGACACAAACTCGGTAATAATTATGCCGCCTCACTGTCTTTATCTCTCCCTCGTTCTTCTTTCCTCTTTGTGTTTCGCTCTTTTCCTGCACCTGAGAGTGGTGGCTACACGCGGCAACTAAACAGCACAAGGGTGAGCTGAGACAGAGTCCACAAAGAGTTTTCTCATTAGGCAAGAACAAAGGTGGGAAGTTAGCCTCTGTTCTCTGCTTCTCCCGGATCACTCGGGTGCATTTAGCACTCCTCTTGGTCCTTCAGGCGGGCTGAAAGTCACGAGATAACCCAGTGGGTTCAGCAGCAGGCTCCTGGAAAAAGGAGAGGAGAGGTGTTAGACACTAAGGAAACAACTTAAAAAGCAACTCTGTATTTTCTACAAAAATGGGAAATGAAAGTCTATCATATTGATCTGATCAACAATATATGTATGCAGTGGGTTTGACTTGTATTAGTCTCCAACACATCCCAACTTAAATCAGCAGATGGGAGACGAGGTGCTATGACACCCTCTCCATATTTGAATTGACATCCTATTCAGATCTGAACAACACATTTTCATTGGACAGTCAGAGATCCCAACTAGTTTGTGGATCCTAAAACTCAACACCCAGCACTCCACACAGGAAATCTGTTCCATGTTGCACCCATGCCTCGACTGCTTTCAGAGCACCGCAATGAATTATTTCTGTGTGCCTTGAGCATAACTGATTCGCTGCTGCTTGGCACCGTTCCATAGGCTTCATAACCGCACACTGCTCTGCTCATATATACTCTCCAGAGTGTTTTACCAAAAGGTTATGAAATATAGTGCTAAATTAAGAGTATGGGATTCGGATAATCAAAGAAACAATATTCCTCGGGTAATGAACACATCTGCTCTTTGCGCATCTGAACCCTTGTGGTCTCTCCTTCCCCTAGTATGGTGGTCATGGGTACTCTATATATGTGTGTGTGCTTTCTCTCAAAAGTAGGCTGGCTTCCCCCACAGTGCCAGACTAATAGAGCAGAGGATTTGAACACAGTGGGAGGGTCCTGCAGCACTCCCTCTCCCTCTCAATTGACCATCTCACACACACACGTATCTGTCAGGGTTTACTTCCTGCTGCTTTTGTATGCTAACACACAGCCTCCTGTGGTGGTGCGGCCTGTAACGGCGGACACAGAGGGCAAAACCTCGCTCAGGACTAGAAAGTTGTGTCACCTTCCAGCAGCTGTCAAACCCTTCACTCTGGAGGAGGGATATTTTGCAATTTTACTGGGGGTTGAGGTATAGTGGCTGGCAGTAGAATTCTTCCGTAATGTTGAGGACATAGCTGTAGAACTATCATTGATGTTGAGGTGCCAAGAGATTTGCCCCGACTCATGAATTAAAGACAGCCTTGCCGCCTGCCAGTCACGTGTGCGTCTCAGCTTTCTTTTACTTTGGACATCAAATCAAATAATAAAGATGTCCTGCTCTAACACTACACAGTGGCCTATCGTGTGCTGCTTCTCCCATCCTGCTTGGAACCAAAAGAAGATATTTATATCATCCTGCACGGATCATCCACCTAAAACACAGCATCCATAATGGATGAAGGCCTACCAGTCGCTGCAAAACAACTCGTTCTAAGGGGAATGCTAAGAGAAGAATGAGGGAAGGATGGTAAAGTCTAGAGGACAAGGCTGACTTGGTCTTTGTAAAAGAGTTGAAAACTGCTGCACTTGCTCAATGTGGTGCCTGGGTAATGATGATGGAGCGACACCTGCTTTTTAACCACCATTACAAAAGGACTATGGAGAAGGAAAATGGCCCATGCTGTATGGACCATAATGATTCTCCAGAGCACTCTACACTTTACTTTGAAAAGATTTGCAGCATGGGTGGCCCGAATATAGCTTTTTAATTTGACAATTGCATTACTCTTTGTGGGCATTTTGATTATAATGTTGTTTGATCATTTTCAAAGAGATCATAATCTGAGCCTGAACGTTAAGGAGAAAAGCTGCAGGCAAGGAAATTGCTTCTTATTTCAAATCACCTTCTCCGTTATTATTGTGATTACAAACTAATAAAGCTACAATAGGGATAACATTGGAGTGCAGCGTGCTGAACAAAACAACCAGAGAAATGTCTTTTAGTGCTGGACAATAAGTCGTTTTAAGAATAAGCCTCGACATCTGAGAGATGAAGTCCTCCCGGCCTCTCAAGATCTTTTTGGAAGGGGTGGACAGCAGTGCCCCTTCACTGTCATCACTCTGTAACACTGCGTGCACAGTGGCAGCTTTACCAGATGTTTAGTCACAAGGCCCAGATGGGCAGAGCAGATAAACATCAGCTGTCTGCAGAGAGCAGGAGTTCGGGGAAATTGTAGAATCCACAGAACAACCGTCTCCGCTGACTGTGACGAGGAGGAATTCCGGCTTCCTCTGCACTCGACACAGTTCCCCCGCTGCTGTGTGCACTGCCACACTGATGGCTGACAGAGCTATAGGGTCTACTCCACGAAGGGCTTCTCTAAAATGTAATCCCACGTTGCTTTGGAATAAACCTTTGAATATAGCATTTACTGGAGTGTGTTAAGTATTTATGAGGTAGGGATGCCTTTTTTTGCCTGCATCTGTGTGCCTTCCACATTCATTAAACCATTCATTAAAGTGAAATGAATCTCATCAATGCTCAGTTAATTTACAACATGTTTTCCACTTTAAAATGGCTGAAAGGAAAGTGAATGTAAACGTTTGGGTGACCACGGAGTAAGCGGGGATTTCAGGTAATTTCATTCTCTCTTAAAAAGTCAATAGTACATAAAATCACAGTTGTGGAGAAATACTTCAGGATTTTTCTTCTTTTTTTTTTTTTTTAATATTTTCAAATCTATCTTGGTAATTGTTTCCAGAGCAATTAGCTGCATGTGTTTTGGAGTATTTTTTTTAATAAAGGTTATTTTCAGCAACACCACACACACTCTGTTCTGACATTTTAATTGAGTGCAATTTACTTCAATTTGTTACAAGCATGGGAAGTGTAATGCTCACTAGGGAGTTTCTCTTTGGGATTTAACAAAGTATTGGAGCGCTGGAAAAAGATTAAATGCTAAAAATGAAGGGACACATCAGAACTGCCTCTGAAAAAGTTCAGAACAGTACAAACCTTTTCCCTGCCAAATGATCAAAGATTGCCAGCAGCAATTCTAAATTTTGAATCAGCCTATGGCTGCTCGCCAGCCAACACCAAGGAGGAAAGATGAGCAAACTCCCACCAAGCCAGACTGCTTCTCAAACAACAATAATTAGCAACTGAGTATCATTTCAGCTACTGTTTATATACAGTTGTGGAATGTAACTCAGTATATTTACTAAACCACTGTACTTAGTACAATTTTAAGGTACTTGTCTTTTACTTGAGTAGTTCTATTTTATGCTCCTTTATACTTCTATTTCTTTCATTTCAGAGGCAAATATTGTAGTTTTTACTCCACTACATTTATTTGATAACTAGTTACATTGCATATTTAGATTAATACTAGACAATACAAATCAACTAATAAATGATGATGTATTATTACTGGTTAAGTTACTCAGCAGTATATACAGTAGTTAAAATGAGCTCCACCTTTACCAGCTGCTACGTTAAAGTGGTCTTTACATAAATGCATCAGTCATCATAATCCAGTAATTTAACGATCATTGTTCTGAAATGGGCCATTCTTTAAAATGAGTACTTTTTACTTTTGGCAGTTTAAGTATATGTTGATGCTTATACTTTTGTACTTAGCAAAGTAAAGTTTTGAATGCATGATTTTTACTAGTAAAAGTCAGAGTATTTCTACACTGGGGGTATTGCTACTTTCACTTAAGTAAAAGATCTGTATCAGGTCCGTACCAAGTAAGTGAGATCTTAGAAAAATATTTATTAGTTGTGCATTACTGTATCTACACACTGTGTAGTGTATTGAGAGGGGACTACTATTAACTGTGACACCGCAGAACAGCATGCTGGGTACAGCTCGCTCTCTGTCGCTCGCTGCAGGACATCCAATAACAGATGAAGAAAGAGAGACCGGAGATCTACTACCGGACATATTTATTAGGGACTTACTCAAGAACTGTTCATTCCATTGACTTCACCCTTGGTGGGTGTATTGTTGAGGACCCAATGAAGCGCAGTGGAATTGTTTGGTTGTGCGGTTCTCGAGGAGGCTCAAGCAGCAATACCGGAGAGACAAGTAATCAGATGCTATACTTGTGCAGTATAGCGGAACGGGCACTGCACCAGTATAGCATCTAAGCCATCTTTATAGTTGGTGTTAACACAAGCCACAGCAGTCTTTAAATGCTCGCTTTATTGTCTCCCATTCAACAAGAATTCCGTAGAAGCTTTAACAATTATCTGCATCCACACTGATCTGACAATGTGTAAAGCTATGCAACCAAACTAATGTGAATGTTTTACTTTCGGAAATACTAAATAATCTTTACGGAAAATGCTGGTGCTCCAAACGTACTTCTACTACTACTACAGCCTTTTCTTTTTCTTTTTTTTTGTAAAGCAATTAATGCGGTCATGTTTTGATGTTTTGTTCATTCTTTCCAAAACAAAGATGCAAAGAAATGCAGAAGGACACACACATTTTATTTTTTTTTTGCATCGTGTCGTTACTGCGAAGCCTCACAATGACATGCGTCTTGCTAATAGGTCTGTCACAGTGTAGCTGGGACCGTCTAACAGTGATGTCCTAATCCGACAGGGAACTGCTGTTTAGGCCGTTCTGCTTCAGCAGAGGAGATGCTTAGGCCTAAAAGACCATAATGATCAGAGTAGAGAATTGAGATAAAGTCCTCAGTACAGAGTGTTACGCTGTCTGTCTGTACGCTGGTCTGCTAGATTACATAACATGTTTTTTGTGGCTTCAGATTTTTCACTTACATTGCTATCATATTCACTGAATGCATTTTCCCAATGGAATGTTTTTGTTTCTTTCTTGAAAATGATCAAGTACTATATAAGTTCACCTGCATATGAAAGGAAAATGAGGGTTGAGCAGAGAAGGAATTCTTGCAGTGGCTCCTTGTGACTCAATGCACAGCTGCTTTTAAAGAAATTGTCAATTTAACAATATTCTCTCATAATTCTGAAATCCCAGCAATCCATCAGAGGAAAGAACTAAAATTTTCAGTTGCCTCTGTATCATTTTTCTGTGTCACTTTCGGCTGAAATACAAAAGAAACGGGAGCTTAATTATTATTGGCGTCAAACTGATGACTGTGACTATTGTTTTGTAGACAGTAAAGGCAGCGGGGGAAAAAAGCCTGTCCTCATTGCCAAGGAGAGTAGTGACGGATCCTGTAAAAGCAGTGACTCACTGGTTTTGGTGTTTGAGGAGGATGCGGTTTATTAACACCTCAGTATATTGTAGGAGGAGAGGATGCAATGCAGTCTACAGCATGTTCAAAATGTCCCCATGTTTGTATGTGTAAATAAAACATTTTTGGATTCGCTGTACATGCAAATAGTAAATTAGATGGATGGAATGAATTATTACATTAGAGGCAAAAATAGTATTGATATTGCAACATAAAAAGTTACTATTATTGTTTTTCGTCACGCCTATTAGAAGGCCCATAATGCTTTGGGAGGGCTTCAGTAAACATATATTGGTTTACATTCTGGCAAACTGGCCCCGTTAAAAGTATGGCGAATTAGCAAATCGTAGTTCCATGGATGTAAAGAAAACTATCGCTGGATTACTTTGAAATTGAAGAAAACTTAAAAGCGTGATGATTCTCGGACGAGTTCCGGATTAACGCGGAGGATCTTTTTTTCTCTGATTTCTTAGCAAATGCGTCGATGTTTATTCGCGATGGGCAGCAGAAATGGTGATAGGAATCTAAAAATACGTGTATCTGTTTGAAAAACCCCTGTGCTTGACGATGGGATGATCTCAGATGCGACGTAGTTGTCATTTAAACGTACAGAGTAACCTTTGCATCGTATTCTGAGGCGGTGTCACATTTAATCTGCGTGCCACTTTTCATGGATGAGTCAGATTAAGATCGCGAAGACGTATAACAAGGGTGCGAAGTCAAAAGAAAGGGAAAGCAGAGGGGAGTGTGCATACATAAAGCTTCATTACATGCATTGTAACTCTATATACGAGGTTACCTGCATTCATCCTATCTCCAGAACAGACATCAGACACCCACCTCAAAGACAATTCCCCCTTTTCTCCATTACGCTCTTCCCCCTCTCCAGGATACTGTCCATTAGCTCGCTCAACCAGAGCTGGAGATATTAGGGCCGATTCAAATTCACTCATTAACACTTTCTTTATGCAGAATGCATATTCCATTAACAAACAGTCTGTGGTACTGCCCTGGGCTAACAGGGAAGATGATTCAAGACTTCTGTGGAGAACATCTAACGGTGAAAATGCAGAATGAGTCAAAACAACTCTATAAAGAGGTCATAGTGACATAATAATGAGATTATAGATTCACAAGACTCCTTCTTTTGTGTTTATACCCGAATCATATGGTGTCTTTGTTCTTGTCTTTGTTGTTGTATCTATCAATTCAGGCTTCATGCAGACAGAGTACAAGAGTATCTTATGTGTATGAACAAATATCTTCCTCTCAGCTGGAACGCCTTTGTTACCTTCTATAGATCAGGATGATGGAAATGAATCCCAGAATTGAACTGGAGGTCGGATGCAGCGTTGCAGCATTTAAATGACTCTTCATACAGACTCTGTGCTAAATGACGCAATTTCCACGATATGCGGTTTTAAACCATGTGTCCCTTTCACAGCTTGTGCGTGAAATGTGAATTATTCATGGCTAAATCCTTCAAGGCTCTGCCATAATATGCGCGCTTAATGGTAGAAGGATCGAAGGGTGGGGGTGAAGGAAAGATATGACTTTGTCCTGTGTTTCCTTATTTAGTTCAAGACAGAAACATTTGTCACGAGAGAGAGAGAGAGAGAGAGAGATAAGAAATGCGTGGATGAGAGGCAGTGTAGCAATGAACAAAAGGGACTAGCTGAGGCTTTGTGTGTGTCCCACTTTGCTTGAACTAATTTTTCATGTCGCACTACAGTTTACAGCATCGACACACAAAAGCACCCTTTGAGCTTTGCTGTTGAGGAGCCAGGCTCAGTAGTTCTGTCCTAAATGTGAGAGTGGACAGTATGAAGAATCAGCTACAGTCTAATGCTTTCATTCAAAAGCTTGAATATCAACTAACCAAACAATCTCTTATCTGATCAATGCAGCTGATTATCGTTACCTCAGCCAAGCACGGTTATGTCTTCAGTTCAGTTTGTTTTACTGGTTGTCGGCAGGATTATGGAAAAACTACTGGCCCGATTTTCATGAAACTTGGTGGAAGGATGTAGCGCGGACGAAGGAAGAACCCATTGAATTTGGGAGCATCTGAATGAAGGCACCAATACACAAATTATTTTTCACTTTTGTTAACATTGCGAGATAGGGCATGGCCTTGGTGGAGGTCTGCGCTCTCCGAGTGCCCATCTAGTTGCTTATAAGTTGCTCCTTGTCTCGAGAACCATGAGTCAGAAAGAAACCCTGATATTTACCGGTCTGAACTATATTAGTAAAACAATAATGTAGATGTTGAACATGGGACAGTTTCTCACAGTTGAACCATATGCATGGCATGGCATTTTCATTTTCATTTTCATTTCATTCATTCATGGCATGGCATTTCATTTGCCATGGTTCTCAACCAAGTGAGAATAAATACAACATATCCAACCGCTTGACAGTCAAGTCTGGTCTCCTGCAGATCGATAAACTTTTGTCATGCATGTGGAGATGAAAGATCAGAGACAGGAATGACACATGAAGTCAAAAATGAAAGGAAGGACTAGAATGAGAATGTTGTTTTCACAGTAAGGGCTGAGTTTTAGACCAGAAGTACATTTTGAGGTATACAGCCATTTTTAGCTGGCACTTCCACCTTTTTGAAGTACATTTCGGCCAATGGAGTTCCTACGCAAAAGGGAAGGTAGATCTCTATAGGTTCGAAGAAACAACCCAGCTAACAGGCACATTTCTTTCAAGCTAGAATGAAACAGTGTGTGCCGCACAGAAATCAAATGAAGGAAGACTGTGGCAGCTGCCATGTAAAGCGCTCTCTGAATCCAATAAATCTCTCTCCAAGAGCGGCACCCTAATAGTCAAGTAATAGCTGGCTAAGAGTGCTGAGCACATTTCAGAGTGTGCAGGGGAGATAGTTTTGTCACATGAAGCGAATGCAACAACTGCACCTCCCTTGGTGGTGACAATAGGGGGGCAAAGACGTGTTTGTGAGGAATCACACATTTCAAATCGCACATTGAGCTTCTAAGTATAGCCCGGGTTTATCTGTGCTCCTGGAGACAGAAGCGACTGTATGAATACTGCATCCCTCCGGTTGCTGCCACCCTGTCAAAGAGGGTTTCAATGTTGAGGCATGCTTGAATGGATAAAGTGGAATTCACTTCTCTTCTGAGTTCCTTTACATACAGGCGTGGGATGCGGAGGGGAGCTGACTGTTCCTGAAGGATTCAAAGGCAACATTATGTTTGAGGAAGAACGAGTGAGAGTGAAATCATTCCTGAAAACTGTAAACATCAGAAAGTGATGTATGATTGTCTCCACCAGCCAAAGTCCCAGTTTAAAATGAGATCCAAGTGTTCAACAGGGGAATCAGGGCGGGAGGCAGTCTGTTTACAGTCACTGTGTTTCTTTCAGCGGCTAACTCAGTTATTTCTACTTTTTCAGCTTTTCCTCTGCACCAAAGATTTACTTCCTGGTAAAAGCAAGCAAGCAAGCAAACTGAGTTCCATCAATTCAAAGTGGCACAGCTCCCTGCCATGATTTCACTGCTGAACACCTGCACCTCATTTTCACTGGTGGAGAAAATCCTACATCCCTTTCGGATAAATGGTGTTTTCAGGAAACGTAGTGTGAGCTACAAACCCGACCAGCACAATGCTGGTTTGTGCCAAATGGGTGCGGTTTCCACTTCATTTACATTTGGCTCACAAAATGGCTCATGCGTGATATGACAGCCTCAGACTGGGAAACACTGGAGTCTGATAAACACATTCATTTCACACAGTTACCTCCAAATTATAAATGATTATCTTCAATATGTGATACCTGGTATTTACCTGATACTCGTTTACTTCAAGGAGTGCTCCCACTACTTTAACCACAACACCTGCCACTGTTTATTTATTAATTGTCTTTGATTGTTGGCCAATAGGGGTTCAATAAAAATACCTGTCACTTGTACTTTCCCCACCCCTGTCATTACACAGCATGGGGCGTGCTCGCAGGGCAAATGGAGCGCACCCTGAGGGATTTGAATGTCAGGAGGTCATAGCAGCAGGTCCCTAATAACACGTTTCTCTCCCAGTGCACAGAGAAAAGCACTGACGCTCTTGTTTCATTCGTCCTTTGTGCAAGGGCTCAGCTGAACTCTGGAGAAATTTAATCTCTGGGTTCCACTTGGTTATATTCATTGCTTTATTGCCATATTTATCAGTTTTACAGGTTCCTTTTTCACCAAGATCATGGCTTCTAGTGATGTTATTGATTTTTTAATGTTTCCGTACGGTATATATCTTTTATTTTACTGTTTCTAGAACGCCTGCACTTTGCTTCCTGTCAGGGGTGTTTTGTGATGTAACCTTTGCTGCAAAACTAATCGTCCCTGTTGGGTCAATACGATTAAAGAAGAGGTGGTCATTGACAAACACTAGAATAAGGTTGTACTGGACAGGTGGGCTGGAGCTAATGGTGACTGAAAAAGAGCATAAAGAGTCTGGAGAGGGAAGGTAAATACAGAGAACTCATAGCTAATGTCTGATCAGGTTTAGGATCAATAAATATTCACAATTGAGAAGCTAAAACCAATCGATGTTCAGCGTGTTTGCATTAAAAGATTACTAAACTGATCAATCGATTATCATAGAAGTTGGCAACAGATTTTCTGTTGATCAACCAGTTAGTCTGTACCGAATAGTGGAAGCTGCGAAGCTTCATTCATAATTGGTGAATTTTAAATCAACATTCAAAAGTTGTGCAGTTTTAAATATTCTTTTTGCACGTATGTATTAATGAGCTGCTCTAGCAGCAATTTAACAGCATCATAGATTGTATTTATATAACCACAATAACCAAATAATCTATTATTTGTGAGTTGTTTTTGATTTTCTTTTTTTTTTTTTTAGGGAGATGACGTCATAAAATATGATGGCAGACACTCAAAGCTTCATTTGAAAAACAGCCAAAAATATTTTCTTAATCTTAACCTCGTAGTTATTTAGCCTTAACCTAACCACAACCACGATGCCGACCCTGCAAACCATTTAGTGGTCTTTAAATGTAATTATTAGGAAACAGGGTTGCAGTAAAATAGTTGTGGTTATACAACATCCCAAAAATGGTGAAACCTGCATATCTCTTCCACAATAATTTCCTTTGCTTCTGTGGACAAGATATCCTCCCAGATTGCATTGTATTGTGAAGTAACTCCATGGTATACTATTTTACAGTTCAACGGTAGATGGATATTGAGCTGCTGGAGCATCAGGCCACACATTATTTGGCACTCCTATCAAAGGTCCCTGTCAACAACACAACCACCCTTTCAGGCACAATCACTTCCTGGCACTGTCATCTTTTTTGTGGTATCATTACTAATAAACTAGAGAGCACAGCCCAGCTTGCTTAATGCTATTTGCCAACACTTAAAAATCTCTTTCCTAGTTTGCCATTCATCTCTTCTTCGAGGGATCTATCCAGCATCAAAGGGTACCCAGTCAGCCTTTGGTCTCATGACATGGATTTAATCCCCAGACTGTGATTTTTCTTTTTTTTTTTTTTTTTTTTTTTTTTGCCCTTCTTCATCTTGTCAAATGTGCATGCTGGGCTGCTGGAGTGTGGCTGAAATAGCATGTCATGAGCATGCCAAGAGGAGTGTTAAATACAGGAATACAAACATTAAATCAAAGGGAATTACGTTGTAAGCTTTGCATCGTTGCTAATTGGCTTGCCAGTGCGTTCTTATTAAAAACTGCCATTTTTTTTTTTCCCTGATCCAAGCCTTTTTTTTCTGGGATTTTTGGCAGAAAGTGTCTCACAAACCATTGGAGAGGTACAGTAGAACGCTGCAGGCAATTAGCGCATGATGATTGTTGCAGTCAAGTGATGTTACAGTAGCTTGGAAACAGTATTTGTGTATAAACCAACTGCGCATAGAATAGAAACAGTAAAAGGAAGCGTTCTCGATACTTAATCTGTGTTTGTAGACTCTTGACATTCGTGTGGCCTTTTCCCTGCACTCAGTTGATGGTTTAAGATTGGTGTGGAGGGGTGTCCTATTCATTTACTGTTTTACGATCCTGCTATCATGAAGCCTTTCAAGGTTGTCGCTGTGATTAAAGGCTATGCAAATACACTTCATTTGACTTTGTGAACACGCAATCGAAAATCTTACCGCGGCAGTTCACGTCAGTCACGAATCCCGATACATGCGTACGTACATCTCTCGGAGCAGGTGCAGCACACGGCTTTGTGGCGGTGGCCCCCGAGCTGAGCCACGGCGCCTGTCAGCTGTGATCCTGCTGCCATCAGAAGCCTCTGACCTGTTCTGCTGCAGAGGCTGTTTGAGGACTGAGAAGTACTTTGTAGACTTTTATAGAAGCTCATTTCAAGGAGCTTTGAATCGGTGACAGTGAGCTGCAGTGATTGAAGGTGATAATGGCCAACTGAGACGTGATGATGGTGGCCTGTCCATAAATCCCACCGGGGCTCAGTGTCCAAAGCCAAGTCACTTAACACCGTCCATATACTGTACACTCTGTAGTTAGCGCGCCCTAATGCAAGAATACATCCTCACACCGCTTTTTATCATGTAGTTGTCGTGAAGAAACGTAGGACAGAGCTGTGACATGACACAAAACCTTTAAGAAAACTGACACATGAATGCAAGCAGGACTCGTCGTTGGAAAACTACAGATCTGGAATTTATTCACAATTTTATGGTGATACCTAGTTGCCAGATATACCTCCATATATTTAGAGCTGAAAAAACCCTCACAATGATTTTGATAATCACTTAATTCATTTTTAAAGGAAAAATGCCCAATATTCAATGGTTTCAGCTCCTCAAATGTGAATATTTGTTTGTTTTATGAGGCTTTTATGATATAACATTGAACATCTTTGTGATTGGGATTGTTTATTGGACAAAACAAGCAATTTCAAAACCTTTTTCACTATTTTCTGAATGAAATAATCAGTGTTAACATCTTGGCTAGACTTTTATTATCTTGTTACTTTACCATACTGTTATTATAAGAATATTTTAATATGAGAAAGAGATAAATGGTTAAATGTTACAAGATGTTCTAAATCTGTTCACTGAACATTGTCAGATTCATTCATTAACGAAGTATTAACGTATTAATGAAGAACTGCGAGGTTGAGATGACTCATTGCCCTCTCCGCCGACTGCAATACAATTTTAAACATGTCTTCCATGTCAAAACATAGAAACAGGAGACACTCTGGGCACGGCCTTGTGTACACTGGGGCTTTTAGCAGGAAACACATTGGATTCCAAGATTCTTCCTGTATAGACTCACTGCTGTTAAATCTTTGTGTCAAACTTCAAGGTTTGTCTCACAAACATCATTTTTGCAGGGATAAAAGAGCGCAAGTCACAATTCAGGGTCCTTTGAAATACTTGAGTTTTTGAAATGCTACGATTCTTCCCCTCTCTCTCTCTCTCT
>CALSBV010012228.1:3635723-3652052 GCA_943590825.1 Bovichtus diacanthus | reverse complement strand
TCTGTCTCTCTTTCTCTCTCCTTTCTCTCTTGCTCTCTCTCTCTCTCTCTCCCACTCTCTCTCTATGTCTCTCTCTTTCTCTCTCTCTCTCTCTCTCTCTCTCTCCTCTCTCTCTCTCCTTTCTCTCTTGCTCTCTCTGTCTCTCTCTCTCCTTTCTCTCTTGCTCTCTCTCTCCCACTCTCTCTCTCTGTCTCTCTCTCTTTCTCTCTCTCTCTCATTTGTCTCTTGCTCTCTCTCTCTCTCCTTTCTCTCTTGCTCTCTCTCTCCCACTCTCTCTCTCGGTCTCTCTCTCTCTCCTCTCTCTCTCTCCTTTCTCTCTTTCTCTCTCTGTCTCTCTCTCTTTCTCTCTCCTTTCTCTCTTGCTCTCTCTCTCTCTCTCCCACTCTGTCTCTCTGTCTCTCTCTCTCAGGCTTGCTGTGTGCATCTTGGGTTTTTACAATTGAATACAGCCTATTAATTATTCACCCCTCCCTGCTCCATCACAGCCTCCTTAGTCCTTTTTATCTCTCCCCTCAGTGTCTTTCGCTGAATTCTCGGCAGCAGATAGTGGGAGAATGCAAACCTCTCTTTGTAGCAAAGCTTTGCATAAACCAAGCTAACTTTGTGTAAGACAGTCCTTAAAGTGAAGTGTGGGACCTGATAATTGTTCCTTTCATCCGTCTTTGTTAATTCTTGGATCAGAGAAGATGAGACAGAGCATGAATGGGACATTGATTGCAACCCACAGCTAAGAGTTGGACGGATTAGCAGCCCCACAACACTGCATCTGTGCTTGCAGATCAAGGCAAAACATTTTGGGGAAAACTCCGTTTCATGTCCCTATTTGATATTAAAACAAAACTCTCACTGATGGTGACTCAAATATGCTGAAATACTGTTACAGCAAACTTGTGTGCAAGTTTCCAGGCCTTGTATCTGCCTCTGCAGTCATCTTGCATAGCTTATTTAAAAAGAATGTGTTCTAGTAATTGTGCTTAAAAATTAATGCAGGTTTTGAGAACCAGTCTACTGCTAGCATTCATCATGTTCTGACAGCTTCCCCTGAAGATTAAGCATTCACCCTCAACGCCAGAGGAAAATAGGGAGGAGCCCAGATGAGAAACAGGGTCATTAACTTGAGGCTCCTCTGCGGAAATAGGTGTCTGATTGAGCAATTGGGATTTCATGAGAAGAAAGCTTTGAAAAAGACTTTGATCCATAAAAGGATCATGTAAAAGATTTGTATGAGTCTCTTTGTAAAAAAAAATATGGAACAGCTGGATACTGTGTGATGCTGTGGTGAAGATTAGTACTGGAGCATAATTTATCTTCTCGTGATGTGCTGATCTTTAGGTTCTGGATGAGAAAAAACAAAAAGCTGATCTCTAAGCCCGTCAGGTGCTGTCTGCGGTAATCTAAGATGCATTTGGAATAGATTCATTGCACAGCAGTTTATTAGTCTAGCTTCACACCAAAGTCTACTTATTTAGGAGATTAGCTGCTAAAGAGTGGAATGACACTTGAAACAAGTACTACCATTTTTTCACTCTGGCAGAGATGAGTATTCAAATTTATTCAGGATTTCAGAAGCACTATCCCTGACTTTGCTCTCAAACATTTATTTTGCTCCGTCTTTTTCTAAACTGTGTGGGCCTGTCTGAAACTTTTTAGTCTGAGTACCTTGCCAAGCAACATTCTAACTGTTCCTGTGGGGAAAAAAATATTTGAAGACGAACCACAAAGTCAACGTCATTTGTTCAATTAGTGTGTAACTCAAGTGAAAACAGTCTGCCTGTAAACAATGGTGTAATTATCAGCCAATAGTAAGAAAATCTGTTCAGCATTTTCACACTTTGTTACTGCTTACTCTCACTCTTGGTGTGGGAAGGCTGTAGGCAAAAGGGTCCTATCGACTAAACCAGTTTTCAGGACACGGCCCCTCACTGGCTTCCCATTTGGGGACCATTTGTGTTGCAATGTAGCCAAGACAGAAGTACTGCCTCCAGGAACCAGGGCCTCAACAGTGATGCACAGGCCTGACTTAACCAACCTGTACCTTCAGCCTGATGTGGTTCACATTTGAACACATTTGGACCTAAAACTATCAGCACCCACTGTGTGCCTTTTGGATTAGAACATATACATCCAAGCCTATTATGTGCTTGGTATCTCCTGTACTTTTGAGTTTGGTCGGTTAGCTGAGCATGAATGTCTCTTTTTAAGATACCCCCCTGCTGCATACTCTCACAGTTGCATACAGTCACAGCTGGAGGCTGCACAGTACACTCACAAGTGTATATTTTGTTCACTGGGCAGCCTCTCTGGAGCTCTTGCCTTTGACTTACTGTTCTTACTACATCTGAAAGTAAAACCTTTGTTAAAAAAAAACAAACAAACAGAAGCTTCCACAGAATGTTTTTGCCAAGCTGGGACACACCTAGAATTATAGTTATAAAACATTATATAATCTGTGTTTGAAATATCAAAACCTCTACATATACAAGTCTACAAATCAAACCTACAGGTAGTTTTGAGTTTCCAGTTCACCTAACCAGCATGTCTTTGTAAACTTGACTGACAGAGGAGGCATAATCAAGAACACCACTCGTCTATAGTTAGAGGAAATATTATATATAACATTATAATGATATACTGCTAAGTTTTGATCGCTGGGCGCACTATGATGGTGAGCTGCTCCCAATTGTGTTTGTTTCTTGCAGCGCTCCAACGATAAGTCAACAAATCGATAAGTCGATCGACAGAAAAATAGTCGGCAACTATTTTGATAATTGATAAATCATTAGTCATTTTTCATGCAAAAATACATAAGATGCTGTTTTCAGTCTCTCACATATGGATATTTCCGTATTTTCTCTGTTTTATAGGTTATATTAAGCTGAATGTCTTTGGGTTTTGACCTAACAAAGCAAGACATTTAAAGAAATAAGCTTGGCTTTCTGGTAAACTGGAATGGACATTTTTCACAATTTTCTGATATTTTATAGACCAATCAATTAATCTAGAAAATGACCAGCAGATTCATCGATAATGAAAACCGTTAGTTGCAGCCCCAGTATCTTGTGCTCTACTAGCACACAAGGACGCACATGATGTGTCATTACTTCCGACTAGCATACAACACTTTTTATAACAGTGATGGACAGTTGGTGGCAGAAACGTCACAAAGACTAATAGCTGATGTAAACATGTATGCAAACAAGTCAAAAATAAAAATCAGCTTTGACTATTTTATGAGGAAGTAAATGCATTCATTTGTTAGGCTTCAAGAATACAATGCAATGCCATGCAATTGATGGGAAACACTCCACAGGGTAACTTCAACATGTCGAGGGTTGTATACAGAACATGTATACATGTACATGTATGTAGTACAGCCGAGATGTAACCACACATCAGTGCACATTTCAAATTCATTTACACTATTTGTGAGCACTGCAAACCCCCACACAGTGTATAAACATGTGCTGCTACACTCTGGATTTGTTTCTTAATATGGCGTACTGTATATGCACTGCATGTCTTGTCGCTAATAAAGGTCCTGTCAGGCTCCGTCTATATTTGCCAGGGGGCTGCTTTGCTGTGCCAGTGCATAATTGTACAGGTCTCCCTTGTCAGCTCTCCAAAGCTCCCTGGGCTCGACATGAGGCATCGCAACAAGAGAACAAGGGTCACAACCACTAGACATATCATTAATCACAGAATCTGGGGGTTTTAGACTGGGATTATCCGTCCCTAGGGGGGCTGAGTCAGTTATGGAGACCCCGTAGGTGCTGCAGCTGGAGGGAAATGTCAGTCTGGTGGTGCCTGATAGACTCACTCTACCCTGGTTGAGGCAATCTGCAGAGAGGATGAAAGGACTGGAACATTGATTTCAGTTCAAGAAGCAGGTGGGAGGAAAGGAGAATAGGAGCGAGTCAGAAAAGCCTTCAAACTAGCAGTCTATCCCCCGTCGAGGGAAATGTAGTCCGATAAAGTGTGGCAATGCCCTTGTGGGTACAGAAAAAGGTCAGCCAAGATGATTCCGGTCACTTTTTCGTCTTGTATGATTACTTCTACCTCATAGACTATATAAAATAAATCGATGTAGCCTCTGGGACTCAAAAGTGAGGCCCATGCGGAGGTGAGTGAAACTCGCATTCTTTCTAATAGCCAGCAGGGGGCGACTCCACTGGTTTAATAAAAGTAGTCCGTTTGTATAGAAGTCAATGAGAAAATGACCTGACTTCTCACTAGATGTATTACCTTCAGTTAAAAAATGTTCCTGACTTACCGTGTTCATTTTGTAAATTATGGTCCCATTTCAAGTAATATAGACGATGAAGCAGGGTATGCTTTAGGGTGTGGCTACCTTGTGAGTGACAAGTTGCTACCACAGCGACTAGTCAAACAGGATAGAGGCTTAGCAATGTGTATCCCTCCCCAGCTCCACTCTCTTGTCCAAATATGGTCACTTCTGGCTCCGAAAAACAAGATGGTGACGGCCAAATTGCCAAACTCGAGGCTTCACAACAATAGCCTCAAACCAATGAGTGATGTCACGGTGGCTTTGTCCACTTCTTATATAAAGTCTATGTTCTACCCCTGTTTTCATCCATTCACCCAAAACTTCTGTAGAATACATTATTTAGCCGATAATGTGAATATTTCACGATGTATACAGCATACTGCACAGTATGTGAAAAATGTTTACAGATGTAGGCTCACTTTGAGGATTTGTGCCTTCATTTTCATATGGGAGCAAGAGGATAATTCCAAGTGAAACAAAAACAGGTGCCATGATGAGAATTATACACATACACGTATTCAGAGAGAATTCAGGATTAAATTCAGAGCTGCTTTTATTAACATTCTGTTCTTTTCTTAATGCACTCTTCTTAAGGTGCTCGTTTTCTACCCATATTTTGTCAATTTCACCTTTTTACTTTACCACTGCAAGGTTCAAATGGGAATAACAAAGAGGGTGTAGTGAAAAATATGGGTAAATGTTGTTCAATGCAGAATAAAGGATCATATCTTGTGAAGGAATGCATTTGTGCTCCGTGTTGTATCACCCGGTACCCTGTCCGGGGCGTTCCGGGTGGTTCCGATGAGTGCCTGGGACAAGGGGAACAGGTGCCCAGTTTTCTGACCCCACCTCCTAAAGATAGGAGAGTCAGCTGCCCCCATGGCTGTTGTCTTAACCTGCACGATTAATGGTGCATTAACGAGATGGCAGGTCTTTGAGCACACCACGGCTCTTACATTGCCTCTGCATTATTAATGCCAGCACCAAGCACGTGTTTAATGAGTCAGAAACGCTCTCGGTGGTTGTTGATTAGGCATGCAATGGGTACAAAGGCTCAACCTTCTGAATGCACATTTTGGCCTGATATGTGTATATTTTTTTGTCCTTTTCATTTTTATGAACAAAAGTTTGAGTCACAGGGAAGCCTGGGAGAGAGACCAGGGATGACATGCCCCATTGTCTTCATGCAAATATTGTTCCGTTAGTTACTCAAATTAAAGGTACAAGTCATTTTATATATAATGATAATGCTGTGAAATTGCTGTAAAGATGCATCAAGGAATGTTCATAAAATAGACTTTTTGGGAAATATTTTTGCTTTCTTGCCAAGAGTTCGAGAAGATCAGTACCACTCTCTAATATCTGTATGGTAAATGTGAAGCTACAGCCAGCAGCTGCTTATCTTAGCTTAGCACAAGACTGCAAACAGCTTGCCTGGCATTGTCACTTGTTAATCAGAGAGTTAAAACCAGCGTAGCTGTATTTACCCCTGCTTCAAGTATTTATGCTAAGCTAAGCTAGCATCTCCTGGCTTCATATTTAACGAACAGACATGAGAGTCTAACTCTCCACAAGAAGAGAATAAGTGTATTTCCCAAAAATGCCAAATTAGTGCTTTAACACAGATGAAATGCATCACACTATGTTCTGTGTTTACGTTTGGTCTGATTCTGTGGTTTCCCCCTCTCATTAAAGTGACATTTAATTTATTCTTTGACATTCATTATGCTCCTTCTCTGTGGGGAAAGCAATATAATGAGAGAGAACAGGTCAAATTAAAATGACGATTTAGAGCAATGGTGTCACCCGATTTTACCGCTTGCTTGTTGACAGAATATAAACCGAAGGAGAGCTGAAATTATCAGTGTCAATTATCATCAATGTACTTTTTTGATCATTTCTGTCTCAAAGCGTTTTTGGACTTTACAGTGATTAGAAAAATAGCAACATAAATCTTTTTCTGTCTCACATATTGATAGACAAATATTCAACAATGAGGGATTCAACAGTATAAAGTTTAAAGAAAAGTGCTCATGGGCTCTTTTTAAAAAGACTCCAAGAAAGTTGAGATCACTGTCCAGAAACGTGTGTGATATTATACATAAATATTTATGATTTGTTACAAGCCTAATAGACAATGTGCGTGTGTAGAGTTTATATGTGCATGCTCCTGCATTAATAGCTAATGCACATACTGTGCCGAATCTGCAGCAATCCATTTTCCACTGATTAAAACAAGATAAATGAAAAAAAAATAAAATATCTGCTATCAATGAGCCGTTATATGTTGATGTATCTGTGGTCATAACACACGGTTTACAGCACAGTGGTTGGTTTATCACAGTTTTCTGTTGGCAGGGGCGATGGAGGACTTGGTTATCGTTGTTCTTGTTCGGTTAGTAAAACATGATCACAGCAAGGCCAAATAATGTGTGCTGTCTCATTATCTCTGTTGCTCGGACAGGTAAGGTGTATGAGGGAGAACCACAGGCTTTGTAATCACTGGCATTGGCCAGCATATCAATTTCAGAGGGCAGGACGCAGGTCTGCAAGAGAAAACTTCAAGCCGTTCCTTTGTTAATTAATCACTGCATTGTGCTATTATTCTTTGTTTGGTTCGCATACATAACCATAACCATTTTCCAGGTTTGAATTGTAATTTCTGAAATCCCAAATCCCTAGACTGTGTGCACATTATTCCTTCATTTCATCAAATGACCCGCATTTCTTCACATTAGCATTTTTTTTTGTCATGCAAAAGAATTTAGCAGCATCTGTGCGACAATGCAACAGCTTTGAGTGCGGAACAATTATCAGTTTCTAGGGGGAACGTTCCAGTACAATTCAACAAATGAATTCATAAAGCAACAATTACTTTGACTGGCTGTTATTATCCTTTCAAACAAGCAGCAATGTTGCGACAAAGGTAGCAATTAAGTAACGTTCTTCTTAAAGACCGGGCTACAACTCTGAACAGCTCTAATTACTGGCGTGAATAAACCTGTTCTATATGTGGGGCTACTGTTAAAGGTCCATGCTGTTGTAAATGCTGCGAGGGCTAGAAAGGTTTCCACATCACAGTAATCACTTTCATTTCCTTTCATAATCTGCATCATCAGAGCTCTCTTTAGTTTTTGTGCAACAAGGTTGAAGAAGCAATTATTTGTCATTTACATGGTAATAAGGCTCAAAGCCATGCAGGGAAGCGGCCTAATGAATACAGAATCAGATGTGGTCAAAAATTGTAAATTCATAGAACAGGTAATTGTAAAAAAAAAAAAAACACGTCACTTCCTGCATTGTTTTCTGGCACTTTCTTAATGGTCTACTGAGTCAAGACGGGCGCGATGACACAAGAAAAGACGCTCCAAGCATTGTTATTCATATCTTTGAAGGGAGGTTTTTTCGTCATTTTCAGCTCTTAATGGTTTCTCTTGTCCTTAAGCATATGGGCAGCAGTTATTTTTTCCTCTTTTGTCACTTTCCACTGGACACTGTAATCTCACCACCAGTCTCTGTGACTGCAGCAGATGGATCAACCATCCTGTGGCAGACACAAACAAACACAAACACAAAATGCTTGCTCAGTCAACCAGCAAACCTGTTAGAAATGCAGCTTTAGAAAGCTGTGTGTGTGTGTTAGTGTGGGTGTGTGTTCGTATCTCTCCCTCTCCGATGATTCAATATAAATGTAGACACACACGAGTCCACGGCGTGATACAAAAACAATACCGATACATGTAACGATCCGCTTTATTTCTTGTGTTTTCCCCTTTTTCTTAGAGCTTTCTGGGAAATGAAAAATGTGGCAACACAACCTGTCACACCTCAAATTTGATAATGCGGTCATAAATCTGCCCTTCACTTCCGAGAGATAAGAGGACAACCTGAACACGTGGCCTCAGATAGCTGTAACAAACTAAGTTAAAATGCTAAAAAAAAATCTTTCAGCGTTTAGGGACAAGCTGTGCTGTTGGCGGCTGCACCAACAATCACTACATTTGTGGCTTTAACAACAGCGTGTCACTGTGGTTTTGTTTGTTCCTGTCAGTAAGGGTACAGTTTCCCTCGCCTACCAAAAGAAGACAAAGCCAAAAGAACCGACTTTGCTCAATGCTCATAGATACACAAGGTTGTGTCCCATTTTCTTTAACAAAAGGTGCCTGACTTCATTACTATGTGTAGTACTATAACCCCCTCTGATAATAACTTTTCATGTTATTTTGAATAAATTTGTATGGCCGCATGTCCCTGTTAAAAAAAAAAAAAAAAAACAGCTGCAGGAACAGTTTTGCCTTCAACAGGGAGAAGCTCGGAGCCAGTTGGAGGAAGCATAAGCTACTCGCCTCGTGTTGACTTATTTCAGTAACCTTCCTGTCAGCGCACGTGTCGCCCTCTTAAATTGATCCTTTATTTATTTTTCTAATCACTTCAGTGTTCACTTCCAACACATCCTACAAGCAGCAATCTGTCACAACAGAAACAGTGCATCCTCACTCCCAACTCGTCAAATCCGGCAGCTTGGACAGTGGCTCACGGTATCGATCGATGACGCTCCACGTAGCCCTTTGGCGTCAGTTTTGCATGTGCAGGGCTGCCTCTAGTGGCCGCAGTAACCATGACGGGAGTAACGGAGGAAGTCGGGTGACATAGGACTTTCACCCGCTGTTTGTGTCCCGTGTTACAGTTTCAGTGTCTCAAAAATGAGTTGTGTCCCAGCTTGGCAAAAACGTTCTGTGGAAGCTTCTGTGTCTTTTTTTTTTTTTTAAGGTTTTACTTTCAGATGTAGTAAGCGCAGTAAGTCAAAGGCAACAGCTCAACATTGACTTATTTTAACTCACAATAACGTACTTAAGTAAAGTGACAAACATACTTATTTGAACCTAAACCAGGATCCTTTCCTAGACATTTCCGAGTGGTTATGTTTAAATCCACAAAGTTAACCACCTGTTGAAGTCGACCGCCCTCCACGTTGAAATATGATGCTTAACAGATACCCAGTGCGTTTAAAAGAGTACGTGTTGACAGAAAAGCAGCATTGCAAATAACGGCATTGTGATGACAAATGATTTCCGTTCACAAACTGCAGATTTGCTAAAGCAATGTAAATATCTCAGGCAGTTTTTTACACGCCGGTCCCAACATTTCTTTCAGTGTGGTAATGTCGGTGAGATAGAGTAACGAAAGGAAGCATAATTTTTTTATCACCATATTAATTTTTTATTCTGAATTTCATGTGTAATTTCGATTGAATAATGGTGCCGAATCTCTCCCTTCCAGTATAAATGAGTCTTTACACCCTTAGAGTATTTACATCTCACTGGGTAGATCATGTGACTTAACACTGCTGGGTGAGAGCTTTAATGTCATGCCTTCATGGTATGATACAGCATTTAGCCTTTTTTCCAGCAGTAAAATCCATCATTTATGTTTGGAAATGTGTGTGAACATGGGTGTTTGAATATGTTCCATGCTCTGAAGCGACCGTGGCAGTTTTGGCATTAGTTGTCCGTTCATCGAAATGAACCCTGGTTATTTAGGTGATTCTATAAAGACTACAAAGACACAAGCACCTGAATAAAATCATTTGAATGATGAATGAATACAGTTAAATTGCTGAATAAATGTTGGTAAAGTGACACGATAGCATGTATTGCAGCTATCTATATGGGAGCTGCATCTTGATAGTGCTAATATATATATATATTTTTTTTTTTTAAAAATACACAATTCGCCTCTTGGCCATTCCCAAAGGGTTTGGAAATGTGATTTAAACCACGTAACATACATTCAGCATCTGCTCCCCCTTCCACAGAGACCACAATCCTCACTGGAACTTTAATGTTTCATTAGATTGTAACTGCCTTAACATGTACAGGGAAAAAACACGCACACAGGGACTCTGCAGAGGACTCGCTTTAAATGCTGCAGAAGCACTGGGAGCCCAGCATGGCGTGCTATAACATGGAGAACATTGTTGACATGATTTTTTGGTGATTAGCATTCTGACATTTGACAGTAGAAGTGAGAAGAGCAGAGAGCTAATGTGCTCACAGTGACATTTCCCTGTGGACCTGTCAGATGAACTCTCACAACCCCTTTTGAGCTTTTGAGTACTGCTGGAGTGAGGGTCAGGTCACTTCTGTCACACAGACACAAGAGGATGGAAATTGGCAAACGAGAAAATGTTCTCTGTTTTTTTTTTTTTTTATTCTAATATGTTGTGACGGATCTTCTGTGTTGTTTTGCTAGACGACTTTCAAAATGCTGCTTTCCATGCACATAAACTCAACAAAAACAAAAAAAAATAAAAATTTTTGATCTAGTTACTCTTTCAAGAATTCTTCTGCTGACAACAATAAGGACACAAAGAATTTTTATTTAAATTTTTTTTTTTTTTTTTTTTACTTTTCCAATTTCAGTGAGACTATAAAATTTGACCCAAGGGAGGAAATATCAACGCCACTGTGAAAAGCACTGTCACCGTCTTTGGGTGGCATCACGGTTTCCATCAGAGGTGTTGACTCAAGCGCTCTGGTTTCATTTTAATCAATAATACACCTGAGGCTGCACTATAATGCATTCAATGGATGTCTTGGTTGTGCCAGTGGAGCAATTCAAAGAAAAAAGAATTACATTAAAATAAGATTAAGTCCTAGTAAATATTAAGGTATTATAAAGATAATATGGTGCACAATGGTTAAGAGTGAGAAGGAGGGATTTTATTGATCTTTGGATCTTCTTAAAAAGAGGAGAATTGGCTGCAGGACGAACCGAAATATGCTCCAATCCCTCCAAGAAAGTGGTAGCTATAAAGGTCCTACAGATTAGAGTGTAGCCTCAATTGGTGATATTTGTGGTGGATTCTCATCTCATTAGGAACTAGTTTGTATTAGTCGCTCGATAAATCAATGCTATTACACCATTAACACTGCTCCACAGCTTCAATTCATTTTATTATCATATGATGTGCGCACCTTGTGAGCCCAACAAGCAGCATCAATCGATATAACAGACTTGGATTAACTTGACTGGTAATTTACGAAAACTGCCCGAAGAAGAGCAAATTGTGCAATAACAGAAACAGCGTAGGTGAATCTCATTTATGGATTTATACAAGTGAGACAAAAGTTATGTCTCACGGCTCTCGTTCTTGCATGTCCTTCAGTGGTTGAACTGATCAGGGATCAGATAAACACTGGCGCACTTTTCAGTTTTCATTCGCGCAATGTGTTGAAAGAGCCAAAGGTGCTTTTCCCTGTCGCTTTAATGAGACGGAGAGGAACGATGGTTAATTTCAGAGTCACTTCATCTGTTAATATAAATAAGGAAGGAGTTTTTTTCATATCTAATAGCTATCCAATTGGTCAAAAACGCATGAATTGAAGTGTCAATGGGGTCTTTAGTGAGAAGTGAATGTTGCATATTATTGTTCATTGAGAGTTAGTGCCTCTCCCACACACCTGGGGATGATTGCTTATGCTCTATAAAAGAAGAAGGATATTCTTCTGCTTGTTTTCTATATAACGCATCAGCATAATGGCTAGAACCTGATTCTCTGGACTTCATGGAAGCAAACATGCAGACGTGTTGTTTGGAGACGTTCTCCTTCTTGTTTCTTTTAGACTTTTAAAGAGTTTGGATGCATACTTTCTTCTTTTCCATTTTAAACCAGCCAACCAACATGATTATCTCATTTGGTTATCTTGCTAGGTGCTCAGGTCCGCATGACACCTTGATGAGAGTTTGGGCGGATAGAAAACTGAAGTCATAGAATTGTGATTTTAGAGCATTTTTGGAGTTCATCATCCCATTTCAGAAATTCGAGACAAACAAACCTTGTCACAGAGGGAAAAAAAGTGTTTTCATTGCTCAGAGTCACTTGGAGAACTTCCCTAAATCCCCTCTAAGTTGTTATGCTAAAGAGCTCTCTGACAGAATTTTCTCAATGTTTTCTGAATAACAATCCCGAAATGATTTGACTAATTACTCCCTCCTCTCCTTCCTCATCTCTTCATCCTTTCAGTGTAATCGGCAGGTATAATCTGAAAACTCTCTGCCCTTCATGGCACATTATTCAACATGCCTGGATTAGACTCTCAGTTAACCTGTTTCCAGCGTTCATGTGCTCAAATAGCAAACAGTTCAAAGTAGTGGAAAGAAGATCTCATGGGAACTGACTTAGAAAGCCTGTAACACCACTGCTTTGCATTTTGAACATCTCACTATGCATTCTCATGGCATAGCGTGCCTCAAAGTGTGCACTGTTGAGGAGCTCTGTTGCTTTAATATTTGATATTTCCTATGGGGTCCGCTGTGTGACGATCAAAGATGGAGACAACCTTGAAATGCCTCCTTCAATTTACCCATACAGGGTATCAATGAGAGAAAGTAGGCTAAAATGAAGGGGGGTGGGTTTCACAGACCCCATACTGACAACTAATTAAAGCTGTTAAACATTTATTTATTTATCACATTTAGCTCTATTACAGTCTAAGAGGATAGGCAGCACGCTGTGTTTTAGCTTTGGAGACAATTTAAAAGGCTTGTCTGTCCTTCTTCCTTATTAGGGCAAAAACACACTTACCAGACAAGCTTTACATCCTGACACCATTAACTCAAGGGTCCAATTTGGAGTGTCTTTTACCTTTTGTAAAAGATTGTTAATTTGCACATATTGACAGACTTTGAACTGTGTTTTCAACGTGTTTTATTCCCTCTCAGCTCAGAATAGAGCCTCATGTCCCTACAACTTCTACTGGGGAAAAAAAAGGTTCAAAACATGTAAATGGCAATTAAACATAGAGTAGCTCTGCATACAGGAAGAAGACGGTAAATACTATGAAAACAGTTCAGGCTTAATTCTAATACACTTGATCAGTAATAAAATATTTTGAAGACATTATTTATTTGTCTCATAATGAGCACGGCCCTTTAACTGATCTTGTTTTTGCCAACAGGGAATTTTGGAATGACTCACACGAAGAGGTTGTCTTTTAAATCAAACGCATAACTTTCTGCCTCCATTTATCTGTTAAAGTGATGGCTTTGTGCCATTCAGGCCTTGGTGTCTTTTACGTAAAATGTTCCCTATGAGTTGAACCTTTACTTGAGAAATTCAAACTAGAAATAGAAAGATGGGCACCCCTTGATCTCTCTCTGTGGGCAAAGACTAATGTAATACTGTGAAGATAAATGCAGTCTCTCAGTTCAACTAGCTTTTTACAATCACTGCATGCCGGTGACACTCCCGGTGAAGTATTTCCACAGGTTTAATCAGATGTGTGGCCTTAAAACACTTTAAAATAGGGTGGATCAGGTGGGCATAGGGAAACCAAACCTACATCCGTACCTTTATGCCTTTTGCCTACGGCACTTGGCACAGTGGTCTCTCCCTACAGAGCAGGCACCTCCGTGGTTCAGTGTAGAAGCACACTCTTGCTCTGCTCTTCCCTTGGTTGCCTATCTTTCTGCCTCTCTAGATCTCTAGTGCTCTGTTTCATCCCGTGCTGTCATGCCTTAAGGGAGTTTGTAAGGAAGCTGCAAAGATCCTCAATTTTTTTTCCTGAACACGACCTCAAGTGTATAATAACAGTATCTGCCTACGTATTGGTAAATCCTCCTTCTATTGGAAACAATGGGTGCAGAAGGGTATTGCAGTGCTCAGTGACCTTTACATAGAGCAGGGACTCAAACGGGGAAAAGTACGGGACTTTTTTTGTTGCTCAGGAAGTCCCCTTTTACGTTCACTTATTTCTCTTCGGGGACCCAACCACCCTGAAAGACACAGTTCCCTCTATCTATACTGAATGGGTCCAGCCCACGATGCTGTTGAGCTGGAGGCTGTAGTGTCTAAATCAGCTCACCAACCATCACTCACAGATTTGCCTAATCTGCTTGTTAGGGGGGAAAAATATGAACGGGTGTCCTTCTCTGTGCTGGGCACGATATAACCCTAAAGTTCAATAAAATGTCAATCCCAAAATGTTTTTTCCTTTTGACTTCATTCTGACAAATTTGTATGTGAAGAGTATACCTAAAGAAGTAAAGGCTTGACTTTTCCTGCAGAATTTGCTCATCTTCAAATCACGGCACCCTACGAGGTCGCTAGATCACGTGACCATAGCTACCACGGTGAAAACATATTTCCAAATCTCTACGGTGGACAATTTTCTACCTTCACACGATATATATACATCATGCCATATCGCTGAACCCGAGGTGCTCATCAGACAGGGGTTTTCATAATCATTAAAACCAAATTCTGTAAAAAAAAAAAAAAAGAAAGAAAGAAAACATGAATTTCAGGTAACTAGTGAGGGTTCTGACCGACATTTTGCTTCAGAGCAGCTTCAGTCCTCTGAATGCTGCCACGGTGCTGCAGACCTGAGTGTTTGACGTTCCAAAGCCTCCAGCTGTTTGCAGCTGAAGAAGGGGGGGTTTCTGCTTTACACTCTGCACTTCAGAACATCTCATAAAGGTTGCATGCGTTTGTGGATTTCATGGAAGCAGCTTGACTTCATCCTGGTGTTTCTGCAGGTACTGCTTCATTTGTTTTGCAGTGTGTCTGGTGACATTAAGATTGGACTAAATGGTCGTTCAGACCACCACAGATCCAGCACCGCTTTGAACATTGTGGTTGAAAATAATAGGTTTTTTTTGCATTTTTGTACATTTTCACCCATTGTGATTCGTGTTTTCCCCACTGTTAAATTATCCCAATTCCCTACACCTTGGTTATAGATAGAAGCCCCAGGAGTGACTGAGAGAAAATGAAAAATGACATTTTTCAGACCTAGAGCTGTAGGTCCTGACCTACAAGGTGCAGACGCATGATATACCATGATCACTGGAACTCATAAACTATTAATGAAATAACTTCACTTAACACCAACTCTCTGAAGACGCTAATAACTGTAACGGTGGCTATTAGCACTGACCTTTGTGAATTGGTCTGTGTTTGCAATGAGGCTTATTTGCATAGAAAGGGGCTCATTTTGCGCCACATACGTGCTTCCTACATGATTTAAATATGTGCAAATAGCACACGAGCACCGGAAAGTGATCTTCTTGGCAGCGCAGTAAGGGGTGCATTTCACCCTTTGCAGGTGCTTTGAGAAATATATTGACCGCAAAAGCCCCACAATCCCTTTGTGAAGTTTACCTTGTCAGTAAAGCCTATTTTAGTTCTATTCGCCAATGCCAACTGATAATAAAGACAGTCTGAAAAGTGATATGAAAAAGTTCCAATATGGATCGAGCTGAGGCCGTTCCTCACAGCCACTTCAGCTTGTCACTCATTTGAGGCAGCTTCGGCACAGCAAATGAACCAAACAGCTTTAATTCTACAACATTGTTTAGAATTAGGCTACAGGGTGTGCGAGTTTGTCTTTCATGTTGCTTTCATCAATTGTGTTAGAGTAGTGACTGCTAGACTTGTTTTTTAACTGACACATGCAGGCTTTTGTGTGGTATTCAGCTTAATTTGACTCATCTTTTTGGCTGTGCTCGAAGTTCTCGCCCTCCCCTTTCTATTATAATATTAATGCAGCTTAGAAATGTTGTCATTGATGATTCTGAATTTATTGACGATCAGTGATGGTTTGTCTTTGGTGTGAAATATACTATATGGCATTCAGGAGTCACACATGGTGGATATCCTGAGCTGAAACCCTATATAACTATTACTGCATTAGATTTAGGCTGTGTTTGAAAAGAGATACATTTGTGACTATGACATTTAATAAAAAATTAGGGAGGTAAAATGTGCTAATCTATGCAGTATTGACTTCTAAATGTTGAAATGAGTGACAGCTACAGTATTTTTAAACTCATTTTTGCTTACTTGTTTCACAGTTACTGTGAATAAATGAATGTATCAGCCCAGCAATAAACAGACCAAGCAGGTAACAGAAGAATACGAGAGAGACAGAAAGAGAGAGCTGAGAGAGAGAGAAAGAGAGAGAGAGAGAGAGAGAGACAGAGAGAGAGAGAGACAGAGAGACAGAGAGACAGATGAGAGAGAGAGACAGATGAGAGAGAGA
>CALSBV010012228.1:3532384-3633317 GCA_943590825.1 Bovichtus diacanthus | reverse complement strand
GTGTGTGTGTGTGTGTGTGTGTGTGTGTGTGTGTGTGTGTGTGTGTGAAGCCCTGAAATGATGAGAAGAAAAAGTTTTAGCAGCACGGCATATTCATAATAGTAACGTGACAAGGACAAGAGAGTGAAACAAGACACCGATAAGAAAAACATAACAGTAAGGATTTTCATTCAGGTGGATAATGACCTTTAAATTGAGTTTAAGTATCTTACATGAAAGCATCCTCAGATATTTTGAACTCCTCAATTCCATTATAAATGTAATTTATTGTCGAACAGTGTTGAGGAGTTATTTTTATGGTCCTCCCGAGGCTCGCTCTGCTACTGTTATCTGTCAAAGAACAGTAAGCGTTATTACCCTTGCAGATGAGACAAGAAAAAAAAAAAATAATGATGACCCAAATGTGGGAAAGACCTTTGATAGTAATGAACAAAGCAAGGAAAGGAGAGAAAGGTGCCATTCCTTCCTCTCTCCAGCCAGGAATGTACAGAGGAAGTGTTAATCTGTCAGAGGCTGGATATAATCTTCTGCATTGAGACGCATGGGCCGATCATGGTGCCCTGTCACCGGTAGTCCTTGTCGTTGATTAAGGCTTTTCATCCTCCATTGGGCTTAGCTGTGGGCCGCCCGCACTTTGTCTTGTGACATGCGTAATTTCCTCCTCCCAGTCTCCCCATCTTGATAGCGAGCTAATAGAAACTCTCTCCAGATCCGCTCCTAATGAAGACAGATCCTCAGATGGCCAAGCAGTCTCATTTATATTACCAGTCTATCAACTGGTTTTAAGTAGATTAAGCAAGTGCTGTGCGACAAGCAAAAAGGGGGGGGGGGGCGCAAGTGTATAAATATCATTTACAGGGATTTTACAGAGCATTATTTTTCGATTAAAGCCATATCATAGAACTGTTAAAAGTTTGCCTGATCTCTAGACCATGGATCTTCAACAGGGGGTCCGTGACCCCTAGGGGTCCTCAGAGTTACTGCAGGAGTCCCCAAATTGTAGTTTGATAATGATAGTGGAAATTCCTTTTTTTTTCAAGAAATTATTTTAGCTATGGCTACGTATTATCATTTGAATAGTTGAGTATCGTATGCACCATAAAAAAGATATGTTTATACATGGCACATTTGGCTGCCCTACATGCCCAGTGTAATATACATGTGTAGTAGGCCGGGGGGGGTCGCTGCTCCGTCTCTCTTTCAGCTAAGGGGTCCTTAGCCTGAAAAACGCTGATGAAGACCCATGCTCCAGACAACGAGGAGATGAGAGGACTGTCGGCAGAGATTGAAGATGTGATCCGATTGTTATCTGGCTGAGCAGATTTGTTTGGGGTGGCCGGATAGTTTAGTGAATGGTACGGCTGCAGCTCACTCGTGATTGATGAATCTGTTATTTTCTTGCTTCATCTATATCAGAATAAGAAATCCTTGATTAGTCCCACAGCGGGGAAATTGACATGGTCACAGCAGAAAGGTAAAAAGAATGCAATAAAATAAGTGACGAATAAAAATAGTTTCAAATGCCTTTCACAATTCCCTTGAGTCACTTAAATGTCTTGTTTTATGCGACCAAAACCCACGAAATATACAGTTTACATTGATTTACGTTAAGAAGCTGGAGCCAGCGAAAGTTTGGCATTTTTTGCTTGAAAAATGACTCAAACAATGAATCAATTATCATAATAGCTTCTTCATTAGTTTTCTGTTCATCAGTTAACCGACTAATTGTTTCAGCTTTAGCGAACGTATAAGTATTTGAAATAAGGAGGCTGCTTACATCCAGATGTAAACCCTAATTGTGCATCATTCACAATCAAACCGAAAGCAAAACTGAGCTTTTCTCTGCTTTCATTTTGTTTCATTGACTCTGAGAAGTGAAGTGCTGCGGAAAAAAGCAGGATGACAAAATACTGAAATCAAGCATCTATACGGACTATACAGTGTAGGTGGTTGATGTAACACTATATTAGCCACAGTGTAAAGATATAACCCTACACAAGTTACCTCAAAGCTGGCAATGTTGTCCTTTGAAGTTGTATGTTTTCATTACTACAGCGTCTGACCTCAAACAGACATTAGCCTCTAATGATCCTGTGCATCCCACACAATAAGCTCGAGGGAAAAGACAACTCTCTGGCAGAGCCTCTGGTTTATGGGTTTTCTCGTCCAATACTAATATTAATAATTCAGCTCAACCCCGTAATAGGTAAATATTTGGGTATAATATTAGCAGTATGTCTTCACATACTTCACGTGTGTTGTTCTTGTGATGTTAGTATGTTTGTGAATGCCTCATGCAGACCAGCAGTGTGCTGTTATGTAAGACAGTGGAACGCGTGACGCTAATGTTGCTGGTGGGTATTTGTTCCCAAAAATATTAAAGTGATTGTGGCTAGAAGACATTAAAAAAATTATAGTTTTCTGTATTTCACAAGGCTGTCAATTAGGGCTGCGGCTAACGGTTATTTGAATTTTAAATGATTCTGCTGATTATTTTCGTGAGTCATCTGTTAATATAGTGTTGTCTATGAATTGTCGAAAACAAAAATAGTGGAGTGAATTCTCATCAGATTTGTCAGGGCACACAGTTCGTCTCTAAATTGCTTGTTTTTGCCAAATCAACCCAAAAAGATGTTCAATCAAACAATGATATAAAACAGTGAAATGCAGAAAATAGTCACATTTGAGAGACAGGAATGTTTTCAAGCTACGGTATTTTTGCTTGAAAAATGACTGAAAACAATCCAAACCCAAATAGTCTGTTTTGTTCTACTGATCAACTAATGGATTAATCAGCCGGTCTAATTTTCTCTCAGTTTTTTTCTCAGTTTTCCAACTGTAGCAATTGCAAAATAATCAAAACGTCTAAAATGTAAATGAATACTGAATAGCTAATAAAATATAAGGCCACTATCTGCTCTCAGAAGAGCTTTAATCCTCCCTGGATTGCTGTCAAAGAGTGCTTAACTGTGCAGAGGGATATTGGACTATTCTTTAAAAAGGAACGCCTCCAGCTCTTTGCTATGAATGTCCGATGATATATGATTAGGAAGTATATGGAAAGTCCATCCATCCATCTTCAACCGCTTATCCGGGGTCGGGTCGCGGGGGCAACAGCTCCAGCAGGGGGCCCCAAACTTCCTTTTCCCGGGCCACGTTGACCAACTCTGACTGGGGGACCCCGAGGCGTTCCCAGGCCAGTGTGGAGATATAATCTCTCCACCTCGTCCTGGGTCTTCCCCGTGGTCTCCTCCCAGCTGGCTGTGCCTGGAACACCTCCCTAGGGAGGCGCCCAGGGGGCATCCTTACCAGATGCCCGAACCACCTCAACTGGCTCCTTTCTACGCAAAGGAGCAGCGGTTCTACTCCGAGCTTCTCTCGGATGACTGAACTCCTCACCCTATCTCTAAGGGAGAAGCCAGCCACCCTTCTGAGAAAACCCATTTCGGCCGCTTGTACCCGCGATCTCGTCCTTTCGGTCATGACCCAACCTTCATGACCATAGGTGAGAGTAGGAACGAAGATAGACCGGTAGATCGAGAGCTTTGCCTTCTGGCTCAGCTCTCTTTTTGTCACAACGGTGCGGTAAAGCGAGTGCAATACTGCGCCCGCTGCTCCGATTCTCCGGCCCATCTCCCGCTCCATTTTCCCCTCACTCGTGAACAAGACCCCTAGGTACTTGAACTCCTTCACTTGGGGTAAGGACTCATTCCCTACCCGGAGTAGACAATCCACCGGTTTCCTGCTGAGAACCATGGCCTCAGATTTTGAGGTGCTGATCCTCATTCCAACCGCTTCACACTCGGCTGCGAACCGATCCAGTGAGTGCTGAAGGTCACAGGCTGATGATGCCATCAGGACCACATCGTCTGCAAAGAGCAGCGATGAGATCCCAATCCCACCAAACTGCAACCCCTCCTCCCCCCGACTACGCCTCGATATCCTGTCCATGAATACCACAAACAGGATTGGTGACAAAGCGCAGCCCTGGCGGAGGCCAACACCCACCGGGAACGAGTCCGACTTACTGCCGAGAACCCGGACACAACTCTTGCTTTGGGCGTACAGGGATTGGATGGCCCTCAAAAGCGCCCCCCTCACCCCATACTCCCGCAGCACCTCCCACAGTATCTCCCGGGGGACCCGGTCATACGCTTTCTCCAGGTCCACAAAACACATGTAAACCGGATGGGCATACTCCCAGGCCCCCTCCAGGATCCTTGTGAGAGTGAAGAGCTGGTCCGTTGTTCCACGGCCAGAACGGAATCCGCATTGTTCCTCTTCAATCTGAGGTTCGACTATCGGCCGAACCCTCCTTTCCAGCACCTTGGAGTAGACTTTACCCGGGAGGCTGAGCAGTGTGATACCCCTGTAATTGGCACACACTCTCTGGTCCCCCTTTTTAAACAGGGGAACCACCACCCCGGTCTGCCACTCCTTAGGCACTGTTCCCGACTTCCACGCAATGTTGAAGAGACGTGTCAGCCACAACAGCCCCTCCACACCCAAAGCCTTCAACATTTCTGGACGGATCTCATCAATCCCCGGGGCCTTGCCACTGTGGAGTTGTTTGACTACCTCAGTGACTTCCACCAGGGAAATTGCTGATGATCCCCCATAATCTTCCAGCCCTGCCTCTATCAAAGAGGGCGTATTAGTCGGATTGAGGAGTTCCTCAAAATGCTCCTTCCACCGCCCGAGTACCTCCTCAGTTGAGGTCAACAGTGTTCCATCCCTGCTGTAAACAGCTTGGATGGTTCCCCGCTTCCCCCTCCTGAGGTGCCGGACAGTACGCCAGAAGCACTTTGGTGCCGACCGAAAGTCCTTCTCCATGGCTTCTCCGAACTCCTCCCACACCCGCTGCTTTGCCTCTGTCACGGCCGAGGCCGCTGCCCTTCGGGCCTGTCGGTACCTTGCAACCGCCTCTGGAGTCCCCCGTGATAACATATCTCGGAAGGACTCCTTCTTCAGTCGGACGGCTTCCCTGACCACCGCGGTCCACCACGGTGTTCGAGGGTTACCGCCCCTTGAGGCACCTAAGACCTTGAGGCCGCAGGCTCCCGCCGCAGCTTCAGCAATGGAAGCTTTGAACATTGACCACTCAGGCTCAATGCCCCCAACCTCCACAGGGATGCCAGAGAAACTCCGCCGGAGGTGTGAGTTAAAGGTCTCTTGGGTATGGGCCTCCTCCAGACGTTCCCAGTTCACCCGCACTACCCGTTTGGGCTTACCAGGTCTGTCCAGACTCTTCCCCCACCCCCTGACCCAACTCACCACCAGATGGTGATCAGTTGACAGCTCCGCCCCTCTCTTTACCCGAGTGTCCAAAACATGCGGCCTCAGATCAGATGATACGATTACAAAATCGATCATCGATCTTCGGCCTAAGGTGCTCTGGTACCATGTACACTTATGAGCATCCTTATGTTCGAACATGGTGTTTGTTATGGACAGCCCATGTCTAGCACAGAAGTCCAATAACAAACAACCACTCGGGTTGAGATCAGGGAGGCCGTTCCTCCCAATCACGCCTCTCCAGGTGTCTCCATCGTTGCCCACGTGCGCGTTGAAGTCTCCCAGTAGAACTATGGAGTCCCCTACTGGAGCCCCCAACAGGACTCCATTCAGGGTCTCCAAGAAGGCCGAATACTCTGAACTGCTGTTCGGTGCATATGCACAGACAACAGTCAGAGTTTTCCCCCCCATAACCCGTAGGCGTAGGGAGGCGACCCTCTCGTCTACCGGGGTGAACTCCAACGTAACGGCACTCAGCCGGGGATTTGTGAGTATCCCCACACCCGCCCGGCGCCTCACACCCTGAGCAACTCCAGAGAAGAATAAGGTCCAACCCCTATCCAGGAGTACGGTTCCAGAAACCAGATCTAACTGGTAGCGCTCCGCCTCCCGCACAAGCTCCGGCTCTTTCCCCCACAGAGAGGTGACGTTCCACGTCCCCAGAGCCAGCCTTTGCCGCCCAGGTCTGGTCCGTCGAGGTCCCCGACCTTCACTGCCACCCGTCTGGCAATGTACCCGACCCCAACGGTTCTTCCTGCGGGTGGTAGGCCCACATGATGGAGAGGGGGGGGGTGCCACGTTGCTTCTTCGGGCTATGCCCGGCCGGGCTCCGTGGCAAACCCGGCCACCAGGCGCTCGTTGACGGGCCCCCCTTCCAGGCCTGGCTCCAGACGGGGGCCCCGGGCTTCCTCCGGGCAGGGTCACACCTCCTCTTTTTTGATGTGCCATTGGGGTTTTTGAACCATTCTTTGTCTGGCCCCTCGCCTGAGACCAATTTGCCATGGGAGACCCTACCAGGAGCACTAGGCTCCCGACAACACAGCCCTCAGGTTCATAGGAGCACCCAAACCCCTCCACCACGGTAAGGTGATGGTTCTCGGAGGAAAGTGTTTGACCTCATTCAGGCGTCAGGAAGACACTTTTTTAAATATTCTATTCTCTCAGTGTCTGTATGCTGGCTTTATTGGCTTTGAATACTGGTATTATTTCTGTAAACAATACGTTGCATAATGGTCTCATTTTCTCACGACACTCAACAAATGATGAGATGCCTTCTCTCAAATGAACTTAAAGTCATACGGACCAAAATGTATAAACACCCATAAGAGAGAGAGCTCATTATTTGACTTCCATATTACTCTTGGCTTACTCACAAATTCAGGTTATTTGCTTTATTATCGGCTTTGGCAGCTCTACAGGTATTGATTACCTGCTTTTTATTTTCAGGATGAAATACAATTATATTACAACAATGTTTGGTTTTACTTTTTTCATTTCTGGTACGAAGTGATGCAAGAGGTACTTGGATCCTTTGGTTAAGTAAAAGTATCAAAACAACAGTGTAAAAATACTCCATTGCATGTAAAAGTCCTGCATTTAAAACCCTGCTTTGGGAAAAGTACAGAAGTGTTATAGTAGTATAGAACATGTACTTAAAATATCAAATGTAAAAGTACTCCTTATGCCACAGAAAATAGCCTCATTGTATATATATATATATATATACATTATTATTATATATTACATAGATTGTTAATACTGATGCCTCAATGCGTATGTAGAATTGTGTTGTTGAGGCTGGTCGAGGTGGAGCTGGTTTTACCTTCACACTGTTTAGTCTAGGGGTCTCTAACCGGTCCCTGCAGGATTAATCTGAAGGGTCGCGAGATGATTGATGGGGCAGTAAAGAAGTAAAAGTTCTGCCACGCACATTTGTATGTATTTTGGGTTTTTTTTTCTAATCTTTGCTTGAACATGACAAGGTCCCCCAACCAGACACTATTTAAAAAGTACATATACCTCTTAAATGTACTGTAGAAGTATAACAAAAAATGTAAATCCTCAAGTGAAGTATAAGTACTTGAAAAGTACATTTCTCGAGTAAATCTACTGACTTTCCACCACTGCATGTACCGTAGAACAGATAAGGTTGTTGTCCTTGCATTCACATATGGAGATTCAGCCTCATTAAAACAACTTAATATTTATTCAATCCTATGTTGGGGCTTGCAAACTCTTATTTTTGGTCCCTCGAGTTGTGACAAGTAGCTGGAAAGTTGTAATTTATTTTGTACCTTGTGGGCAAATACAGTGGTCTAAATTCCACTAAACATCTAAGCTGTACCATTACATGCAGCCCCACCAATCTGTTGGTGGAGATTATTCCATAATTCAACCCTGAGGTCATATATGTGGAGTGCAACTTTAGAGGAAGTGTGTTGTGTGTTGGACTCGGTGGATGCTCAACCCTGAAAACACTTTATCATCAAAGAAAAACTAAGCAATATGCAAACATTAAAGCCACTGATCCTCAATTCGTACGGATCGAAGGCCACCACACAAGGTGGAAAATCACAGAGGAAGTTATCTTGACCTGCTTGGAAACAAATCCATAAAGTGGAAAATCATGACATGACTCGATGATGAAATTTCGGCAACGGCACCCCACCTCCTCATAATTGAAACAATGCTGCAGGATAGCAGAAGTCAATGGCACATAATGCATAACAGTGCAATGAATGTATGAGGTTTAATAGGTTGTGAAAGTGGCAGTCTGATGACAGAGATGGAGCGTTTCATTAGAAAGCCTGTACGGGTGGTTGCTGTTGCGCTGTGATGAAAGACTGCCTGTTACCGTGCCCACAGTACACCTGGAAGGATGGCTTTTGTTCCCACAATACCCTTAATTAGAGGTTCCGAGAGCCGGCGCTGTTTGCCAGTTTTAACTTGGTATAATTCCTGTTCTTATAAGCACCCAGTCTGAAAAATCTGAATCTTTTATCCTCTTGTATGCAGAGATGTTAAAGTAAGCATTCATCCAAATAGCTAATTGTCACAGTTCAGTTACAGGGCAACTGCGAGAGGACCCAAATGCAGACACTCAGGAAAAGGAGGGCTGAATTAAGGGCACTTCTCTAGAGCTCATGGTTTGGCAACAAAAAGAGTAGGCAAACATATCTGCCAAAGTAAATACAGGAAGGCAGTTGCAGGTCTAAAACACAGATAGCAGTAAAACAGACTGGCTCAGTTTTGGCGAGTTCTGGCTGTCCCTCTAAGTCCAAAGTGTGTGAGTGCAGGAGGGTGTGATGGCTCCAAACTGTGTGAGGACTGTGGATGGTAAAGTGTGAGGCGAAAAACACATACTGTACGCAGTTTAACAGTCTAAAGTGTTTGTGGTTTGCCTTCTGTTACACAATACAGTTGGACCGAGTCAACATATTTCAAGTGACTATCATGTCATCATAAGACCAACAACTTCATATTCATACCGCTGGTTAGGCATGGATGTTAATACTTAAAAAGTCAAATATAACCTTCCCGACCCTTGTCGTGTTTTATTTCTATTTCTTTTTATATGCGCAACTCCACTGTCAATGCTGCTTTGTTGTTGTGGGCTTGAGAGTTGCAGACCTGCAGAAAGTGTGCATAAAAGGCTCAAAGTGTCCGTGACAGAGCCCACTTTGCTGACTTCACAGTCGGATAGCCCTGAGTCCTCTAGGACTTAGGGGGAGCATGCGCAAAAGTCTTGAGTGTGTAAGGGGACACTGGAGCTGATTTACAGGATCAAATATGCAAAGGCGGGAATGGAAACTGTAATAGCTGGACCACTATGGCTAATTTGTCATTTGTGATAATGGGCTATATAAATAAAATGTGATTTTGATTTGATTTAGCTTCGCCTATTTCAGGAGGACACGCGGATGTCCTTTGCGAGGTAGGTTTGTATTCAACAAAATGCTCAAACCTGAAACCTACACAAAATCATGTTGGACACGTCCTACGAAAACAAGGCCGCAGCAGCCGAGTGTTGGAACGCTACCCAGCTTAAACATTTGCCTTTCATCTCTCATTTTTGAATAAAGAGGCCATATATTTTCATCCTTTCAGCCTACAGTATGTTGGTGGCACAAGTAGAGTTAAATCTAGTGGAACGTCGCAATATATTAAATGCACTCCATGCCATGTACTAATATTTCTCTACATGGATAAGACACCCAGAGAAGAACAGCCTAGGGCACTCTAGCTGTGTGTGTGTGTGTGTGTGTGTGCGTGTGCGTGTGTGTGTGTGCGCATGTGTGTGTGTGCGTGTGCGTGTGTGTGTGCGCATGCGTGTGTGTGCGCATGCGTGTGTGTGTGTGTGTGTGTGCGTGTGTGTGCGCGCGTGTGTGTGCACGTGTGTGCGTGTTTCACAATGCCAAGCCGGGGTCTAGAATAGTGTTTGTATTGACTGAGGGAAGTCTACAGAGTCCCCATTACAGCCACGTTGTAAACAAGACAGGACACAGTGTGTGAGTCCGATGGGGAGTCCGAGCTACCTTGAATGATGAAACAAATATGGTTTACAAAAGCTCATTGAAGATGCTGTCCACGTCTGTTCTTAGTTCACACAGCAAATCTGTTGGAAATATTGCTTGTCAATAATGGATTCACTAAAGCAAACATTGTGCCGCTTTCAGACATTGGGGTGTTATTATAACTGAGTATATTTTTTCACGTTATTTTTGTTCTTTCATTTCCCCTGCAGTTTAGAAAAAGAGTATCAAGGAGCCGACACTAATTTAAATGTATTCAAGGATGTGTTTTTTTTTTGCAATTTAAGAATGTAAGAATGCTAAATAATTACCTAGAAATGATGTTTACCGCTCATTTGTAACAGCAATACATTGTGAAAGAAATGCGCTGCCACTTGGATTATGTCCTTTTGTCTTATAAGTACAGTTTTAATCAACATGAGTCTGAACATTGTATGCATAACGGTCAAAGTCAACATTTCATCAGTTTTTCCAACAGAATCAGTTATGGTTATCAAGGTAGTTAAAGGAAAAAGTTTGACTTTTACTGAGAGTCAGATGAGAAGATTGATACCACTCTCATGTTTGCCAGCAGCGAGCAGCCAGCTAACCTAGCTGTGGTGCTGCTGGGCAGATTTAGTTACCTTTGGACACAGCCAGGCCACCTGCTTCCCCCTTTTTCCAGCCAAGCTAAGTGAGCTGGCTGCTGGCGGAAGCTCCATACTTTGCATGCAAACTTGTGAGGGGTGTCAATCTTCTTGTCTAACTTTTGGCATTTCCCAAAATGTGGAACTTTTCCTTTTAAGGTTAGGGAACGATTGTGGTGTGGGTTAAATAATTTAAAAAGTCAACATGAGAAAAGATGTGTTTACTTTTCCAATATTTCACTGAAGCCACCATCTTTCCCCAACCTCAATCAAACACTATTTCCTAACCCTAACCGTAACCAAACTTAACCACATGTGTGGCTCTCCGGGCTCCACCCATCATTCCCCCTGACCATCCCTCCCGAGGCTGTTTAATATATAAACATAATCTCTAGCAGACTGGGTGGAATTTCTTAGTATTTTTACAGTAATTCTCACTCCGGGTTGTATGTTTATATCAATGTATGCTTTATTTACACCCTCCTTCAATGTATGTGGCCGTTTCCTGGGCAGCGCCACCAGATGTGACTCTGTGTGTCTGCAATATGAGTAACCGTTTTAAAATTCCCCACTTTACAGGTGTCAGACATGAAAGCTGGAAGTGGTAGACATGGTATCCCATATCATTGCCTCTGCATTAGTAATCAGGACTTGCTGTAAATACAGACATCTCATTACCGGTGAGCTGAAGTGTGGTACCGCGGAAGGGCAAGGGCAATGACAAGGATTCTCTGAGTAATGGGCTCTAACAGATCAGCACACCATTAAGTGGACCTGCGGTGCACGTAGGAGCCCTACAGGCCCATTATAAAGCAAAAACACAACCAAGGGAAACAACTAAAGCCTCTAATGGCAGTCTCCCTTTACAATTTAATGTTGTTAAACACAACTCTGTGGATGTTGTTGAGGACTGCTACGCTGAACTATTGACATAGAGAGGAGGAGACGTTGAATAAAACATCATCCTGCATGCTTTTGTTCTTTTTGCTTTTTTGTCCATTGATTGTACGTCTTCGCTAATTTGTGCCAGCCAATCAGCAGTTGACCTGAGGTAACTTGCATACACTCCTGCAAAGTCAATATGTTAATGCGTTTTGCTCAGAAACAATGACATCGTGCTTCCTCTCATGCTTTGTTCATATTCGATTGTGGAGATTGTGAACTTGGGCAAAACAAGGAGAGCATGGGATTGCAATTAATCATGTCCAGTGTTGACCAACAGTGAGACCTATATTGCTCTTTATAACAGTGTAGGTTATAGGATGAACGCTTTTTTGGCATCCATCTTTCTTCAAGGCACTGGCAGGCTAATGAGAAAATTGGATCTGAATGGTGGATCTATAAGCATTCACTGTGGAGAAAAACCGGAGCGAAATAAGATTACCGCCTCGGATCACAATGTTTGTACAGGATTTGCTTTGCTTTTACAACCTGTCACGTCATAAACACTGACCAAATTTAGAGGAAAAAAATTCAAACTGTGACTTTAGGTGATATGACTATTTTTTCAAATCTCTGCAGTAAACTCTCCAGTCCAATCCAACTGCACATATAATTTAATATCTCCATGTGGCCCTTTCTGTGGAGCCTGCCACTGTGGCACACAAATTGTAATCAAGGCCAGGAGTAGTGCACAGAGAGCTGGGTGGCTGTTGACTGCAGGATTTAGGAACTCGGCAGTGCCTTCCCGCTGCTGCTGGCACGAGATTTCTGACAGGCGCTGGTGTGCAGAACAAGAGCTAATCTGGATTGGTATGTTGTATCTAAAAGGAACTCTCCCTGAAGTCATGCATTATGGGAAAAGTGGGGATAATTTAAAATTCTACAATTTTCTGCTGAAGAATATTTATACCCTGAATACTGGACCTTTTTTTATGAATTGTGTTTTTTCTTGCATAACTACTCAGTGGATCCCATTCCATCGGAATTTATTGGGCTAATATTTTCATCATTGCAAAGCCATTACCTCATTGTCATTACAATCAAAACTGTTCTTTTTAAATAAGCTGTGAAACTGTTTCTGTTTGTTAATCAGAAAAAAATGTTGTGTACAAGTTCCCAATCGCAGTGTAACACACACACAGAAGTTGCAATGTGGTTTGTTTGGACTTTACAGCTTAAAGTTTTATTGCACAAAAGATGTTGTCCTTAAGGCACTTGGCTGGAGTTCACGAGCCACATCTTTCGAGTATGAAGATATATGCTCATACATATTCATGAGTCGTGGGCAGACCTTAACTTTGACAAAGAAAATAGGAAATTCCTCAACTCACTCATTATGAATATCAATGAAATGTAGCCGTGGGCCCCTTTGTAAAACATGAACCCTTGTATTTATTTTTTAGAACAGAAAAAGGCAAGGAATATATGAAAACCGCAGTATTCCTATGTAGGACCATACAATATGACCAGAAGCGGTAGAACCCTTTAAATGTATAGAGAAGGTGATCCAACCTAGAGATGAATGTGTCGTGTACTGCAACACATTCAAAGTTACAAAGAAAACAATAAAATACCTATTAGAAATCACCATGGTTTAGTCTTTTCTGAGTCCGAAACATCACTATAATGGAGATATTTCTGTTATAAGCAAAGCTTCAAAAAGCTGAAACTGAATCACGGCAGTGCAGCCTCGCCACGTTCAACCCAAACGAAAAGTTTTCTTTACTTAGAAAAGCATCTGATTTAGCAGTGTTACCTGCACCAAGGCTGTCCCTCCAAAAGCAAAAAACAAAAGCATTGGTCATTTCAGCAAATGCCAAAAAACTAGATCCGTTTACATTCAAGTGACAGTGCCCTCTAGTGGCTGTAGTTACTCAGGGAGGAGGTCGAGATGGATGGACGGGACAACCAAACATCTGACTTTAACACGGCCCGTTTCCCATTGCCGACCCTGTACCTGTAACCATGACAACGAAGGTTCCCTAAGCTCACCAAAGTATTAATTTTAACCCATAGCGTTGTCGGATCATAAAACTGATTTATTTATTGACAGTGATGGGCCAAGTTCTTTTGAAGGGACTGAAAAACAATGTCATACAAGTTTCCTATGATTATATAGTCCGAGTTCAAATCAGAAAAACAATTATATTTGTCGTTCCAGAGGGCATGGGCAAACAATGTATCTAATACTTTTTTGCAGTAACTGACGTCGAGCTGTATTTTACTGTGCACGTGTGTATTTTAGCACCAATGGAGGGAGATGGACACATTCGTTTTGTGATACCAACAACTTATGTAACGTTCACGTGCACCCAAAGCTGCAGCTTTAACAGTGTGTGTGTTGTTAATTAATTGAACGTTAACATCGGCTACTGTATCACTGCCAATAACAGTGTCCCGTAATAACTGGACCCAGTTTTTTGTTTTGTATTGGTTGAATACATACAAATATCCTGTATTGTTGTAATTTGGAGTAAATTATTTGGATTTTTTATGGTAAAAAAAAAAATCCAGTCAAATCACAATCTTCTCCTGTAAAATTGTACTCCAATCCAGCACTAATCAACATATCTGTCAATTGCACAACCAAACCGACACGCAAGGGAGAGCCGTATTTGTGAACTTTCCTCATCTGTCCACTGAACCAGAAAATGAATATGAAGGCATTAATGTTAAGGGAAGCAGTTGTTGATATCATCTGTAGCAGCTGATGCCAGCTAGCTTTATCTCACCAAGTGATTAAAACATATTGGGTGATTAAATATATTCATCCTGCTTTGTGAAGAAAATGTCTTGATAGCTGTCTTGACCAGCTAACATTACTGCCATGTGTTCGAGACATTAATGTGCTTATTCACTGCGTTATTTAAATATTTACCACTTTATCTCACTTACATGGCTCTGTAGGTAAGACCAAAACATTACACTGTCTGAGATGCATTACTGATACGGATCCATTATGCTCTTGACTCATTTGAATGAACTCGGCTTGTCAAGAGGGACCCATTATTTAAAAATGTGTGTTGAAGCCAATTTTGCTGAGGACAGCATGTGGCATTATAACCTCGGCTAAGAACAAAGATTAATTCGACACCTTGTCAAATGTATCTCCATTATGAGGAACTCTCTCGCTGTGATGGAAAGATTATTTGCTTCATTGTTTGTGTTGTAAATCTTGTGAATTAACCAGAGTGCTCGTGGATGTCATCTGTGATTAGTGTCAACAGGCCTCTAATGAAGATGTTCAACCTGTAGGCGTGTTGCAGCTCTCGTGCACCGACTCTGTGACAAGCAGTGGTGGAGGAGAATGTAGTATAATGTATAAGTATAATCAGGAAAATACATTTAAGTATTAAAGCATTCAATGCAGAACAATGGCTTGCTGCTACTACATTCATATTTGCATAGTGATTCAAGGAGGTGAATTACTTTTCTGCCATTTTCTTTTGTGTCGTTATCTACCTAAACTACAAGCAATTTTGGGCCATTAAGAAAATATATATATTTTAAATGTTATTTAACCATTGTTTCTCTACTGTAATTGACCCTCCTTGATTCTGCTCTATCAAGTAGAAAGATAGGGTCATTTATTTTAGCCCAGTGCTCAAATTGGTCAAACGGTCTAAAAAAGGTGCAAGTCGGCTATTTATTTATTTGGGTTTATGTATGACAAGTGAACAACTGGGCGCTTTTTTCAATAAAGAAACTAATCAATTGAGTGGCATTTTTTGCTGTCATGTGACTGTGTTGTTTAATAATTTTGTTCAAATGTATTATCACATGTACATTGCAAATTTGATCATTTCTTTTACAAATTGGTAGCTTGCAAAGCCACGCTTTCAAAGTAGCTTCCCCAACACTGAAAGTAGCATGAGAAGAAAATACTCAAGTACCTCACAATGTACATAACAACAATCGATTAGAGAGTTTTCTTATAGCATTGCGGTTTTAAAAAAAACTATCTGGACTTTAAAACTTTATCCCCCAAAAGAAAAAAAAAACATAAGAGCTTCCAGAGTCCAAAGCCAGCAATAAAAACTATTTCACCAAAAGACACATAAGGCAGAAATGACTAAGCCTTATAGAATATAAAACGTGTTAAAGGATCACTGAGAAGCAGAATCAGCAGTTTGGAAAATAGGATTGTGTTGAGAGTGTGAGGAACAAATCTGCTGTTGTTTTGGAGATCTGTGGTCAGAACATCAAGACCACACATGCAGCCCCCTGACGAACAGACGGACTGCCAGGAGGAGGAAACAGAGGAGATGATCCAGAATGTGGACACTCCATGATGATCAAGAAGCAGTGATAAGGAACAACAGGGGAATGGATATCTAAAAGACTCTCCGCCTGTCTGTCTGTCTGTCTCCTCTGCTGGATGCCTGTGAATTTCATCGCTGACGTATGGTCGTGCTTTCAGCTCAGTCTAAAAAGGAAAAAAGGAAGAGAAGGCGACAGAGGAGAATGATTTATCCCACCCTGTTCCTATAATGTCACACTAACTCGCAGCAGCATGGAAAATGAATTACCAAAGATGGAGGAAATGACAGTAAACATATCCTGGATGATTTTCTGGGTATAAGGGGAACATTATCAGGTCTGGAACAGATTATAGTACAAGGAAACTCATTTGGATGTAAAGGTTAAAAGTAACAGGCTTTGTGCTGACAGTCATTCTCTCACTCTGTTTATTGGAGCTTCTCCAAGCTTTGCATCTTAATGAGGTGGGTTTTTTTATGTTTCTGGGAGAAAGTCGGTAATGAGGGAAAAAATACTGAATAATGTCTTGTGCCATTAGAAACTTACATAATACTGTAGGTACACTCTTTAATGTTCAGGTATCCACTTCAACAGTAGACCGTTTCAGGCTTTTTTTTTATGACGCAGGCTTCATTTGGGCTGCCGACAGTCAATTTTACAGTAATTGTTCTTTCCCTGAACTGGGCCTCTGGGGCAGCAATACCTCCAGGGCTGCTTACAAATTCCACCTCCGATTGGCAGACCCTAAATTGAACTATGGCCCAAACCCATAACCTCAATATCCGAAACCAAACACGGCCGTTTAATTGAAATATGTAGGTGGGGGTGGTGCACAGCTTCAGGTAGGGGGCTCAGGTCAGAAAATATATATATATATATAAATATGTATATATATATTTCTGCAAATGTTATGCATCGTGTCTTTTAGGAAATTTTTTGAGAAGGTGCTTTTTCCTCTTCAAGAGAGTGTACTCCAAACACCTTGATATACTGTTTAAAAGCAGTACAGCCAAATAGTGGCTGCAGGGCAGATGAAGCTTTGCATAAATAAAGGAGGAAAACCCAGTATAAGCATGATAATGAAGTACAAACATGTTGTGATGAAGGCCATCGGGCCAAAACAGGAAAATAAGAGAGGTCAAAAGAGTTTTAGATCAGAGATAGTGAACAGTCATTTATTATAATTGTGGATTAGCAGGTAAAAAAAAAAAAGAAGAAGTGCTGTTTAACAATATTATGATATATGATTTAAAATTCATTCAGGTTCTCTAGAACACTCTAAACCTGTACATTACTACCAATAAACTGAGGATGTGCAGTATCACTTTTTTTCTTCCTGGATAATCGCTAATGCACATGTACTGTGACTGCTGATGGAGAGTTACACTCCAGACAGTGTGGTATTGCTCAAAGGACACAGACTGGGTGGAGAAATGGTGCTGCAAAGCTGTGTTGACTCTGTTCTCTTACTGTCAGAATCAATGAAAAATCAACGTGTTATTGCAGTGAAGGCTTCTGATGGGTATTTCAAAAGCACTTGTTTTAGATGATGATCCATTTGCCTGATTTTTCTTTCAAAAAACAAATGAAACGGTTCAAATAATTTTTTTGTGGCTCAGTGAAACAATTCTGTGTGAGTGCTGCTGTTTGCAGGAAGTGTTTAGGGAGAATCTGATTGGTCTTTAAAGACCAACAATGTAAGAGTTTAAAATCTTTCCTTTGTCGGTTGTTGTCATCTGCTACTACTCTGGTTCCCCCTTTTTTGTTTTGTGTTTGGCATCAAATGAAGTTTTGAATGAGTATCACCTTAATTAATGCATATCCATTCATTGAAATCCAGTGAGGCATTTGAAGTATGTGGATGTTGGACTCCGAGGAGATCCAGAGGGTTATAGAGTGGAGCTTGACAAACCTTCAGCAGGAACATAGGCTGCCATACCAAATTAAATGAACAGTGGCAATGGAGGCACAGAAATCTTAAAATGCGATGCCTCGTTTTACTCCAGGATGTCTGTGCAAACAGATTCTTTCTTTCTTTTCATTCTCATCGCACCAATTGAACATTCCTCAAAATGTAAATGGATTATTTTTGAAGGATTTTTTTTTTTAACACACTAAAACAAATATCGCATATCCATGAGCCTACAAGCAGCAGAAATATGAGCAGCAATTATTTTCTGACAGTGATGCATAATCAAGTCAGGCGTCACCAAACCATATGACCCACCGGGGCGTTATGTCTCACTTGAGAACGATTAAATGCAAAGATGGATTGCCACCGATTCACACAAACTGCCCTGTAAAAGCGCGCAGATGTCAGCGCGTCTCCAGAACCTACACCTGCTGTCTCCATACAAACGCATTAGTTCAAATTGACCGTCTGTCTTCATCTCTCCTTCTGTTAATTCCCATCGGATGTGTGAGTGGGAGTGAGAAACAACAGTAACCCAAGTGGAGCGGAAAGGAGCGAGGGGCTTGCGGAGTGAAGGGCTTGCGGAGTGGGGTTCCTATAGACACAGCTGATGAAGGGGTTCATTGTATTGTCAAGTCTCTTCCCCCGTCAGCTCCACGAGAAACGTGAGCCTCGCTCTTGCTCCTTAAAGCCTGACAGTAAAGGTGATTCATCTGTTGAGTCTGCAGATCAGAGAGAGACCACAGCCCTCCAAAACCGGCCTCAGCGTCTCAACAGACGCGTACGCACCGATCTCCGCAAGGAGAAGGGTTTGGAAAGTCAGTATGTGAGACTGAGCTCGAGCAAAAAAGGCCACCAGAAGACACACACCACCTTAATTGTTAAGACGTTGTCCCCGTGTGACGATAAGAAGCTTTTAAAGCACCCCAGCTTGCCCCCAATTATGTTAATGTGTGCAGCATATACTCACAGACAGAAGCCACAACACAGCTGCGTAACTCTTGTCACACAGTACCACTCCTCAGCCCCGCTGATCCTAATGTGACACTGTACAAGACGGGAGACACTCTTACCTTTTAAATCCTCCTGATCATAAGTGAGTCCAAAGAGGGGGGAAAGGGAACTTCTGCGATCTCTGATGCCTCCCAGTTTGTTTCTCTTTTTTCTTCCTGCGTCTTTGTTTGGCCGCGCTGGCTCCACTCTGCACTCGGCTGCTGTTTGAACGCTGCTTTCCGAAACCCGCCACACGGATTAAATAATAATAATTAAAAAAAAAAAAGAAAAAGAAGACGGGTGTGGGGGAGTGAAAACGTCGGTGGGAATTAGTAAGTGTTGTTAGTTGTGGTGGGAATAAGGTGCCCGGTGCAGATGCGGTGTTACTCCCAGACTCGAGGTTTGAACAAATCTCCTGTTTCTCGATCAACTCCTGCTGCTCCAGACGCTGTCCAGTGGCGGGTGGGGCTGAATGAGACTCCAGGGGTTGCAGAGATTTCCTACTTTTCCCGCCTCTTCTTCTTCTTCTATTTTCTTCTTCCTCTCCTGCTTCATCTGTTTCACTGCACAAATCTCCCCTCCCACCGCGCAAGATTGGAAACAATCTCCTTTCTTTTTTTTTCTTTTTTTTTTTCTTCTTCTTTGTTCTTCTGTAGCCTATAAACGCTACAAATTAGATCCTCACCAAAGGCGAGCTTTGACTAGCACTGACACCGCTGGTAACGCATTCCACGACAAACAGAAGAAGGGGGACATGAAATGACTGCGTAAAACTGGTGATTGGAAAATCACACAACGAAATAAGATGACTTTAAAGACATCAATAAATGGACCCCGAGGTGGAGGCTAATGCATCTTTAATTGGAATAAGACACAAAAAAAAAAAGATGGAGAGTTCCAGTTTAAAAGACAGCCTTGATTTGGTTGTAAAAAAAATTAAATAAATAAACGTAGATTGATGTGGGAGGCCGGTTTAAAGCAGCTGACACAAGTCATTTTAAGAGTTGTCATTTGTTACATGCATGCAGTGGATGAAGAAGCTCAGGCACGTGGAAGAGCTCGTCAGACATCACAGCCTGCAGGTGTTCAGATTCAGGTGTGTGTGCTCCTGGCTGTGCTGGTGGTGCAGTTCGCTCTCACTGCTTCTGATAGTGTGCATTTAGGATGAATTACTATACAATAAATGATCTACAGTAACGCACTGACTCATCTCCGCCTCACTGGGCGGTTATAACACTGTGTGTGCGTGTATGTGTATATTGTAGTTGATCGTTCATGTGTAGGAATACTGTTAGTGGAGCCTTGAGGATTCTCTAAGTTAAACAAACCGTGCAGGGAGGGCTCCTCTCAGGGAGGGCTCCTCTCCAGGTTTCGGTCCTCTGAGTGCAGTGTGCTCCACATTCACTGTGCAACACACACGCATTGAATGTCATTCTGAAGGCGCCGACTAGCGCATCGTTGTGTGCACTGCGGCTGCTCCTCGCTACCTGTGAATACTTCGGGGTCTTTAAAGTTCTGCAGCAGAAATGGAATGTTAGGCGCGCGCGCACACACTCGCGCGCGCACGCACCTCTCACTCTCGACGTTTATGTGCTGTTCACCGTTCGCTGATGACCTCGGATCATCCCTCGGGTACTTTCGATTTGTTCATCGGAATCGCTTTTCTTTATATGTTGATGATTGCCGAGCTGATTGTAGTTATTGATCGATCAGTCCAATCAGGTGCGTTGTTATTTTACCAGCAATGAATGAGCAGAGTCCACCCAGCTGCGATGGTCCAGCTGCACTTTGCTCATCTGGGTTGAAAGCTGCTGAAATAATGTCACAGAAGTATTTGGGGGATTTTTTACACACTTTTTTTTAATTTTTATATTTACATACATGATACGGACCCGTGTGTGTGTGTGTGTGTGTGTGTGTGTGTGTGTGATAAAGTTCAATTTAAATATCTGGACTACTTTCTGTTACGACACATTTAATGAACTGAAACTAATGGCTTTATTAATGGTTGATACCTAATTTATTAATGTTTTATAGTTCAATTATAACATAGCATTAAAAGTCACTTTCAGGTTGCCAGGTTGTTGAAAATCCCTCTCCAGTATGACACTTCAACTCATCAGGACGACTCCTCCAATGGGCTGTTGCAGGACATCTGGACCAAAATCTATTTATTAACAGCATTACAACAGCAGACTTGATGGATTACTGTATGACAGCCCTACAGTCTAATAATTTATATTTATTATTGAAGATGACTAAAAGCGAGACAGCTGTGAGCCTTAATTTATGACTTTATTCAAATGTGTAATGCAGAAGTGATCGTTCGCTGTAAGATGACACTAAATTAGCCTAATCATTTACATTTATATTTATGAATTGAATATCACTAAAAGTCAGACATTAACATTTGTAACTGCAGAGTTGATGGTTGATTAAAAATAAGAGCAAGTACCCTTTATTAGTGACTTACTAACATTTATAATCGATAGATCCGATGGCTTATTGTTTCCATGGTTTCCACTCGTTTTATGACCAATGATGCTGATCTGCGTTCTGTGCTGCGAAGGTGAAACGTTTATCAAGAGATGTTTTCATAACATTTTCAAGGCCGAACATTCCCATTCTGTTGTTTTATTAATGGCTTATAACTGATCTATACAGCATCAGTAAATGACAAATTAACCTTTGATGGAGCCATATGTTACAATTGATAAAACTTCCATGAAGAGTGCCTTATTAGAGAGTAGTGCCAATATATCAAATGCCATTATCAGTCTTTATGAAGATGCATTGTGTTTATCTTCACATTTTTTTTCAAACAAGACACAGGGGAGCACTGAATCTGTGACACGCAGATGCTTAGCAATTTGTAACAATCCGCAGGTATGAGAGATCAAGCCTTAATTCCTACGTGCAGTGCATTTATACAGGAGTCCTCGTCTACAGCTTCTGAAAACACTCACGCTGTTCTCATTTCCATCCCAATTTTCACCCAAACTGCGGGCCTTTATGGAACGTTTGTGCCTAATGTACTAGATGAATAAAGTTTGGTTCTCATGGAGGATTTACATTGTTGCCTCCTCACCCAGCAATATTATTAAATTATACAAAAGAACACACCCTGTGTACTATTTTGTAAAAAGGTGCTTGGATAGTAAAGGAAAAGACTTGTCTACATATGTCCAACAAAGCCATTAACGCACACATCCCATTGTCTGGAACACTAGTTACTGTATGTGCTTGCATTCAACAAGGAAAAACACTGTGATAAACCACTTTGGATAGCCTTGTGTTTTTCCACTAGCTTGTTAGTGCAAAATTCATGAGAAACTGTCAAATATAGAAAGGTTGTCAGCCGTTATTGTCCTAAATCATTGATAAATAGCTTGTCCCATGTTGTTCACAAGGTAACACATTAATATTTAATGTTCGTGTTCAGCCAAACTATAACACTGATCTAAACTCGCATGGATAAAACAACAAAAAAATCCCATTTTAAATACCAAATGCTGAAAGAATAAACGATTCTTAATTACATGTGGTTGTTATATCTGAGTGTGAGTAAATATTTTTTCTCACCTTTTGACTGGAACAATTACAGGCTAGATGCATTTTATTTTTTTCTCCACCAAAGAGCCTTCTCACTTAAAAAAAAAATAATGAGTAACACAAACAGAAATTGAGACCGGAAAGCATAATAGTGTTTATTAGAACAATGTTTGTCAAAATGTAAAACCAACCTTAATGGTGCACTGTTTTAATTATTAAATTAAAGTGGGTCACGTCGGGATTAATAAATAATCTGGGTTGTAATAAAGGTCTACCTAGTATCACCTTGGACATTCACGAGCTTTGGGTTCCATGAATTATTCTGCTCCACCACTAACTGTCATCCATCCAAATTGTGGTGGGCAGCAGGATTTGATTAGCTCTCCTCTGGTGCTGCAGTGACAGACTCAGGATCCGGAGAGTGATTCAGTGTCAGTAAAATGCAGAGTCACGCGTCTTATTTAAAAGCCTAATAACAAAAATAAATCAAAAATGAGTTCTGCTGTGGTTTGCCTTTGGAATAAAACAGGTAATTACTGTGCAAGGTGTATTGTTGCAGATGAGATGCTGTTGTTTCGGGTAGTCAGTATTTCTGCTCGTATGTTATGTTATCTATATCCTGCTGGGTGGAGAGGAACCAGGCTAACAAGGCTGCGCCTCTGCGTACCCCGACAAATATGTGTTGAACGGAGGATTTCCAACAATATTCAGCTTTTCAGTAAATATGACAGGTGTGTCATGGTGCTCAGAACGAGAGGTTTGTGAGGTTCTTTAATAAATCATAAATTCCGAGCATGCATTACAGAAAAACTTCCGACACAATGCATTCTTAATGATTAATAAATCAGAAGGAGCCACTCTCCATATTTCATTATACATACTACTTTGAGTCCAACCGCATCATTGCAGTCAGATTATGATTTAAATTGAGCTATAATAAAAGTATATATTGTTAAAATAAAAAAAGAGCAGTTTTTTGTGTTGCTGAAGGAGGTGAGAAATGTTTTGCCTCTCTTTAACACGTCCTACATTAACATACAGATGTACATGTATCTTCTCTGCACTATCTTTAGACGTGCCTTCACACATATACCATCTTTGCATAGAAGGGTGAAAGTGACACATTAAAGACTGAAAAAAAAGAACCAAAAAAAACCTCCTTAAATCCACTAAATCACTTTGTAAACAAAGCTGGCAGTTAGGCAACACTGTGCTAACAGCAGATGAGAGTATCCATCTGCGATCGCACTTCACTGTAATCACAGATGGATCAGAAATGTGCTACACGTTACATAACCCAAACATCAACAAGGAATTAATGAGATGCCGCAGCAATGAAAAGTTAGAAAAGTTGTCTGTTGTCTCACACGCTGACACATCCACAGAGTTGTCCACACTTTGGGAGGTGTTGGTAGAGGTTACATTAGAAGCAGGTTGGGGCAGGCAGTTTGAGCTCCGGGACCGGGCAGCAGAGTTCTGGGCGTCGGGCCATGGATCTGTCTGGCCCGCTGTCCTGCCTGGCAACCCTGCAGCTCTCCACAGATGTAAATGTAACTACAGGAGCCCTTTACAACATTACGCATTAGTTAACAGTACAGTAACCTTCCCGGTCTCATAGATGTGGACTTTTATTAGTGTTGATGTAACTGCCTGTATGCTTTATTCAACCCCTGCACTTTCTTTTAACGTTTATTGTTTCAGCAGGAACAATTGACATTTTCTTTTATTATTATCCCTTTTTTCTGTGCATAGGTATTGACAAATCCAGCAGAGTAACAAGCTGCAAAAGCCATTCAACCTTTACAAATAATGCATATCCTACCATCACAACTGATTTCCATCAAGTGTGGCATTATAGATGTTTGTCCAACCTTTGGAACTGGGAGCAAAATAACACTTCAGGCTGTTCAACTTTGGGCTGTTGCAGATGAAAGTTGACAAATCACGAGATGAACGCGGTGAAATCTTCGGTCGTCAGCGTGGCACCATTCAGACTGCGACGGTATTAGTGGCGTCGAAGACCGTTTACTGCACCTGCTCTCGTTCTGTTTGTCTTGCAGTGATGTAACACAACGTAACCTGCCACCTGCTGGTGAGAGCAATACATGAGTAACTCTGAAACAAAGAGTTAGCAAATGTTAAATGAAAAGAATTGTATAAATAAGTAAGAAATACAATAAATTAAAAGATGGCCGATTTACAGCTTCAGTGACGGGCTGCATCAAATTCCTCAAATTGCCCAATAGCCAATCAGAATATGACATGTAATGACGCTTTTTTTTTTTTGGTTTGTTTCGCTACATTTCCAGACCGCGAGAGGCTGTGGATGACACGCGTTGATGACATGTCTCTGCTTGCTTCTGCTTTTCTTTCCGCTCACATTGTAGCATCACCATTCACCAAAAAATTCACCGCACCATCTGACATGCCTCAAACTTGGTATCACGCAGATTGTGTGCGAGACTTTATAAGACCCATCCGACACGGTGTGGCATGCAATGTACCGAATATATAGACCGTTGCTTTAAATTGGGTTTGATGTATCATTCTCTTTGGAGTTCTTGGCTGACACATTTATCAACTTTTACTGTAACCTGGCATGATTATTCAACAACCTTTTGCCTTTAGTAACAGTATTATTTTAAATGTTATAACTTCATCAATACTAGCTCCCGTGTTTGTGATTCAACACAGGTGTATCTATGGTTTATTTATCAAAGCATATGACGTTTAAGTTGTCACCCAGCTTGCAATAAATAATGTTAAGTCAAGTATCTTTCCGTTGCCATTCATCAGAAGTGCAGTATGTCTCAAAGGACTTCACAGGGATTGAACTCACCAATTAATCACACAACCGCATTGTATGAGCACCTGCCTGTTTCAAATGTGGTCAGCCGGCAAAAAGTACAAGATACACATACACAAAAAAAAAAACGAGTAGGAAAGACGTGACGAGCGAGGAAAGTGGGAAAAATTTCCGAAGATGGACCATGATTAGTGATTAAATCCTTTACTTGCACGGTGTACGACAAATGCACACCTGCTAAATCTACAGTACTGCATGCTGGTAGAGTTTTTGGCAGCAAGACATATTTCAGTTTGGACAAATGGCCGATATCTCACAGTGTATTTGGTATTGAGGTGATTCATAGCCTTGGAGACCGTCGTGGGTACTTGTTTTTCTGCTATAAGCAGAATACTTCATTCTGATATGGTGTAGACCTCATACAAATGATGAGAGACAATGACCGAACCAAAATGCTTTATCTCTTTCAGTGACTGAAAAGCTGTGAGGCTAAAGTGCAAAGCATAATGGGCATTAACATGGAAGAGCTGTACTTTAAATTATACATTCAGGTATTTGTGGCTCTGAGTAGGAAGATTAAAATGTGCTTTGCTCCTTTCTCACATATCAACTCCTTCACTTCAGAGAGGCTGACTCCAACTGTTTTAATGCATTTTAATGTGTCAAAAAAGCTACTTGGCGTCAAGAAAATAGACAGTGATAAACCTTGGCTGAAATGAACTCAGGTCTGGCCTGTGAATCAGACAAAACCTAAGCAAGGACCCCGATCAATCATTGATGCGAATCCTGGAAAACATATAGCCTACAAATTTAGTCGCAGTGCAAACGTTTTATTTAAGATATTTAACCACTGACTAAGGATTGAAGTTATTATGTGTGTTTATCTTCAGTCTTTTCTGCTTAAAGAATAACTCTACATTTTGGGAAATCCTCTTAATAGCTTCTTTTTTTTTTTTGTTGAGAGAAGATTGATTACCGCTCTTATAAATGTGAAGCTATAGTCAGCAACTGCTTAGCTTAGCTTAGCATAAAGACTGAAAGTAGAGGAAAACAGCTCGCAGTAACACAATTCACCTACCTGAAGCTCACTGAATAACCGTTTATATGTCCTTTTGTTTAATCCATACAAACACTAAAGTAACAAAGAAGGCCGCATGTTTCCAGTGTTTCCTGGCTGTAGCTTCACATTTAACTGACTTGTATGACAGTAGCAAGGAGGGCAAAAATGACAAAAAAGCACATTTCCCTAAATATTAAACTATTTGTTTAATAAATTAATTCTATACTCATTGCACCCGTGAAAACAGTGAGCCTGCAGACTTCTGATTTTATTTTGGAATAAATTGTCACTTCTGCCCTCAGAGATGTGCTTTTCTCCGTTTTCTCCTTTATTCATTGCCACAGTTTATCTAGGATGAGAATGTTGCCTGCCATACATTGTGGGAATGTAATCCAATTCAGAGAAATGTTTGCAGCTGCAGCCAAGAATCATTGTTATACATTGAGACACCCTATCTGGAAAAAGCCACCAAACCGCCTTTACAATCACAGCGCGCGGGATAAGTCATGTTTGGTTTTAATCCTCAGAAGCAGCTGCAGTCTGAACACAACTACAATGCATTTTATAGCAGATGAACCTGTATCATGTGGGAGAGAATGCCGCCTAAGATGAACCCACGAAAAATATTTACACATGAAAATGTTGTTTATTCAACAGGATTATCAATGGCCAGCGACAGAAAAAGCCTTTGAGGTTATATTAGCAAAATATACACAGATTTAGCTACTGTCAGAATGCAAATGTGTGTGCTGCTCTAGCATATGCATGCAGCACCCTATAATCGTGCAAAGATGTACCCTCATGGTCACAAAGAAACAATTTAAATAGAGTTATGGCTTGGTCTGAACATTCAAAAAAGTACATTGTGCATTCCAGCTTATCTTAATTGCTTTTGCTTGTTATATTCTTTTCCGGCCCATCAAAACTAAACAGCATTTACAGTTGCAGTTTGGAGGATAACTCAGTTTGTGTTCTTGCCACAGCTGCTTCTATGAGGATTAAAAACAGCTCAAATGTGTTTGGTATACACCAGATAAAACTGCAAACTGTGTGAGACCGAAGCGGTAAACCTGCAAGATATTTACTCGTGAAAATATTTATTCACCTTATATTCATAATAGTCGATAGTAACAGAAGAAAAACTTTGATCTATGGCTTTTGCTCGACCCCCAAAAGGACTTAAAGAATGCTCTAACTCAGTGGTTCTCAACCCTGCTGAACCAGCTGCTGAACCACCTGTAGCTGCTGAACCACCTGCATCAGGACGATGCACCTCCACTGTCGCGTCAGATTTTTCATATAATTTTCTTTTAACTGACCCGGTCTTGAGCCATCGATCCATCTTGACAGTTGACGCGCAGATCATTTATGACGTAAGATCGTAAAACGAACCCATGTAGCTACGTAGCTATGCTACACTCTATACTAGTCATTTTTAAACAGTTTCAGAAACACTTTTAAACTTATAATATATTAATTTAAAATGTGACATTTTACCAATATACTCACGGACCACTAGGGGTCACTCACGGACCAAGAGTGGTCCGCGGACCACTCTTTAAGAAAGACTGCTATAAAACAAACGCCCCCCCAAAAAACACAAACTCCCCCTTTCAAAAATATTGCTTCCAGCGCCCCCTGACGTTCTCTGAACACCCCCGTTGAGAAACCCTGCTCTAACTGGATCTCACCTGAACTTATCGGAGGTAAGTGTCCATGTGTGTATTCTTAAATGGTGCAAGATGACACAAATGAATAATGTATGAAATGACGGGAAACCTTAAAAATGCCATCTGGGCATCTGCTAGTGTGTTTCATCAAGTCCTTTTTTTATGTGATATTTTAGTATCCATGTCCATCTGAATTGAATATCTAAACCATATGTAAGACTAAAAATTTTCTTTTTTTATATAGCCACCACAATGTCATGTATAGGTTTAAGCTGTGTTGTGTGTAATGTGTTTGATGTAGTTCATTAATTTGCAAAAGAATACAAATGTGTAATAACATTATATCCTTCCCTTTTTTTAAATTATATAATATCAAACAGGGAATTGCTTTGTAAGACTCTCAGATCACCATATGCCTTGATATTTTTTGTATATTATTTATTAAGTGTGTGTTTTGTTTTAGGTTATTGTGTGTTTTCAAGCTTTAATTAGCCCAGCTGTTCTTTTATCTAGCATAAATAGAAGCTGGGATACACTTCTATGTTCACCAGCTTGTGTTCAGCAATAAGCATTAATGGTTGAAAAAAAAAAAAAAAAGAAAACTGAGCAATACCGGCTTCATTAAAGGACGTGCTGTACTTCACCATTAACTGCCTAACATCAAGTTTTTAAGCATCCAGGACAGATCTTAAACGTGCACTCATGAAACGTTTTTCACGAAAACCAGTTTCTCCAAAATCTGGTTTTCTCTCCTCTCAAATGACTAAATGCTTTTAGTTTGTAACGTTTGTTACAACTTCAAATAATCCATATGAAGACTAAGCTAAGTGGCTGCTAGTCGTAGCTTCATATCTACTGTATGAACATGATATCAATCTACTCATCTGACTGGCAAACTATTCCTTTAAACTTTAAGAGAGTGTATGTCATCGGTCTGGAAGTATACAGGCTCTGCTAACAAACACACTCGTACACGTTCATAAATGTAAATTATCAGCCCAGTAAAACAAACTAATGGTAAATCCAGTGGGTCAAACATAATAATAGAGGAATATGCTATTTAAATCCTATAAACATGCTCTATTTTGAACTTAATTAAAAATGAATAATACAAATTAAAAAAAGAAACAGCTATTTGTTTTGTTGTTCTCATGAAAGTCATTACAAGGTCCAAGCCATCTGGAAGGCACATACAGACACTGCATTTCTCAAATGAATACCTTAAACAGAACTTTTCCCTTTGAAACTGTAACTTTTGACAGTTGGTTCGAAATGTCACATCCGCGTTTACCTTTTTCTCTGTTGCTGTAGCCAAACAAGCCACACATGCTGGGAATAGAAAGGGATGGTTTGTTATTGTCTGTGCTGCAACATGTTGCATGGAGATTGGTTCAAGAGTAAACAATGGCTGGGCCGTCTTTCTCCAATTGACCAAACCCTCCTCTAATTACTTCCTTGTCTCTGCTTTCCTCTATTCTCATTTGTTACATCTTCCGTGACCTTTCTATTAGATGTGGCAGCAGTCAAATGTCAATGTGTGGGCATATCATTGATAGAAGAATGGTGGTCATTACTAGCAGTTGTCTTGGAGAGGGCTGTAATCCCCCAGAAAGCTAAGGCCAGAGCCCGGCTTCAGGAGTTGCCTTAATTACTGACCGAGCCTAATTGGCTCCTTGTACGGGCTGTGATGAAAGCAGGATGTGACACTTAAGGCTAGACTTCCTCTGCCGTCTGCCCTTTGTGTCAGTCCCATTAACCTTTCCCTTCCACCTTCTCCTCTGCCTTTTTATGTTCAATTAAAGGCACTATTTAAATGAGCCGGAGTAGCAGGACTAAGAGCTTTGTCACAGGCTATGTAAAAGGAAATAATTGCACCCTAAATTACTATTACGGGCGGACTTTGCATCTGAGAGGTAAAAATCTCCATCGCTGATCATTAGATTTAGCTGCTTGGTGTTTGCGTCAAGTGTAAGTGTGGATTTGTGGACATGATTCATGTATGTCTGAAATATGCGCACGTATGTTTTTTTCTTGTTTGTGGGTGTGCGAGAGCTTCTACCACTTCCATGGATACCAATTGAATGAGTTGCTGTGTGCGTACAAAATGTCAAAAACTTCTAATAATAACACTGTACATTCAAAGTGAGCAATACTTCAAAAGGAAGCTAAAATCTGCACAGTAAAGTCGCGCTCGGTGTTTGCCCTTTGGGATATTGTGAGCTTTGGCATGTATTGTCAGTACTGTGTAATTAATCATACCACCTAACTGCATTCACAGGGTCCCCTTTGGTTAATTGGACTGCAGCTGCAGAATGGACTAAGCGATGATTTATTCAGCAGGCAGGTGGAGCACCGCACTGCCCCCCCCCCCCCCCCCCCTCCTACCAGGTACCAAGGATGGATGGCTCACTCCTGCACTCAGCTACTGTCTGTGCTCCTCCATCCCTCAGGCCAATCGACACTGAGGGCACATTTACAAGACGGGGCTTCAGGGTGACAAAATGAGAGGATAGGTACAGTGGAATCAATTTTCCTCTTCTCTCTGTATGCAAGACCTCGACTGCTAAAAGCAGTAGAACAGAAACAAGTTATTGAGAATCCATTGAAAGTTTAACAAGTGAACTTCCTCACAGTTTCTCAAGTTGCAGGTGAAAACAAACACCTGAACCAATCAAAGGTGAAGCCCCGTAGACATTTGCTGCCACTTCACGGGTCTTAGTTTTATTTACTGGCCGAGCTGTGAGGCAAGGCCGGTGGTCACTACATCAATTCAGGCTTGTTGGCAAGTCGAGCCTCTGTGCCAAGCTTTTTCACACTGTTTTATCTGAGGTCAGGATTGTTTGCTCCCACACAGTTTAGAGTAAAGTGTGTGTGTTAAGACAAATAGGTCCTTTACCTGTGTAGTAACCAACTGTCTTAATGGAATCGTTTAGTAATCTAAACGCAACAGCCAATAGCACTTGACATTCAGGTTTCATTTTAAATCCAACACGTTTTTAAAGGTATAGATTGGAATAAACTGTGTAATTATTGCTCCTATAATTCCAGGCATCTATCATAAAGTAAATATGTGAAAACTACCGACAATACAATAACAATTTCCCACATACATACGTGACATTTCACATATAATCCATCAATTTGGAGGATAGATAATCTACAGAAGCAGAGCCCATACATCAACATTAGGATTACGCCTTCTCTTGCTGTAGTGTTTCAGTGCTGCAGGCGTGCCATTACCCAGAGATAACCACACTTTAATAGTTAATGCAGCTGTGGGGCCCCCTCTGCATTACAAATGGGCCCATCCGTCTCACCTAGACCCCCGAGGAAGGCAGCGCCACAGTCCATCTTCAGCAACTCTAATCATTCATCAATAGGCAGCCATCTGACACCCGCTTCCACAGGATACCGAACACTGTGATGTGGTCAAGGCTAGAGACGGACATCCTGGTGTCAGAGAGAGGATCTGTCAACTGATATTACTCCAGACACCACTGTGGAGCTTCCCAGCTACAACAGCTGGATTGCGGGCACCAAATTCAATCTGTTTATCTAAAACCTGCCTTTATCTCTTTTCTTACCTGTCTAGACAGTGAAATGGGACAAACAAATTGATGTGTGGTTTACCAGACGACTGCACATGATGTATTGAGGAATTTCACACTTTTTTTTTTTACACAGAGTCTGTTTACAGGTCTTGGGAAGTCCTCCTGCAAATGTGAAAAAGTTGTTTGTATTTGTGGCCCCAGAGGGAGCTGCATAAAGTCTGATAAATTGCTACTTCAGTCAGCGCCGGTTGGGACGGACTGGAGATGAAAATAATCCGAGGGTGTGGAGTTATTAAGGAGGGAGTGTACCAGACCTCTGTAACTTTCTCTGCTGCTTCAATTTCGTCCATCATTTATTTTTATTTTTATATCTTGTGAGTGAGATACTAAATCGCTGGATTGCCTCTGTAAAGGTAACTAGTGCGTAGATTGTGTAGAAATCAAGGTAACATATTCCTTTCCTAAATTTCCGGTGATACTCTCAAAATGTCCCTGTCCAGCCAGTTCATACAAATTCTGTTCACTCCGGTCGACAGGCAGGAGTGCCCTCTCTCCAATTTGCCTGACCGGGGAATGCCAGTCAAAATTCAATCAATAAGACGAATTTAGAAGTGACTCAACTCTGCAGCTGAGCCTAGGTCCTCTTTTGTAGAAGAGTTTGTGAACCTTTCATTCCCAACTGTAAAGCCTGGCTTTTATTTGTGTTTGTGGTCATCCCATCAGCACTCTGCAGAGAGAATCTGCTCTCCCTTTCCAATGGAAATTAAAAAAAAAAAAAAAACAGTGATAAAACTGAGCCCAGATCTCCTCTATAAGTAGCCAGCACAGATGCAGCCCAGGCTAGACGCTTTCTCCAGGGACTGCAGCTGCCTCGCGGGGATTTGACAGGCCTGAAATGGGCAGGCGGGCCCCTTCCCTTTTGATCAATCAGGTAAGACAGAGGAGGGAGAGTGTGAATTCTAAAACTCCAGATGCACCATCACCAAGGTCACTCTCATCTGTTACTCCTCCCAACCGCTCTGAATACACGCTCATCTGTCAGAGAGACAGAGCTCCTTTGCTTTCTCTACTTTAGTTGGATTTAAACCTGATGAGGGTCTGTTGAATTAAGTAGTAACTTAATTCAGCTTCCTCTGATTGTCATTTCTCGAGGGCAAGCTTTAAATCACGCAGAATGTGGACTAATGAGGAGATGACGGGGGCTTCCTGCAAACCTGTGATCCTTGGAATAGCCTTAATTGTATATTAACACCTTTTTAACAGGTTCTTTAACCTTATAGGGCTGTTACAGTAGTGTTTTGAGTGGATGGATTGTCTTGGAACCACTTTGCCACGATGATTTCTAGAAGAATGCGTTTGATTCATGTTCACCGCATTGTCTTTATTTCACAGTGACTGCATACCTGATACAGCTCAGGTGAGGACTCTGTGCTGGAATGGAATTTTTTAGAGTAAGACTACCCTCTGCTGGACATAATCCCTAATGTGCTTCGCTGACAAGAGACGGCTCTACAGCCAGAGTTTAAGTGAAACATGTGGAGGGGTATGAACATTAACACAGCAACACTTCACCAGAGATGCACGTCTCTGTTCATGGTGGTGGAACCAGGAGAGCAGGTGCTATACTTCTCTGACATGTAAACAAGCAGTAAGAAGTGTTTAAAGGTAAGGGGGGGAGGAAAATGTTTCTCACTCAGCACACAAGTACTGTTCATGTACAAGTATCACCACAAGATGGTGTTATTTCTCAGAGATGTCGCATGCTGTTGGCCTCAGTGTTATTTGATAATCTCTGTCTGCCACCTATTGGTCAAGACAGCAGAGTGCCCCATATTAACCATGGTTACAGATACTTAGTATACATCTACAGGTACATAAATAGTTCGACTTTAGGGCATGAAGCTTGAAAAACGAAATTGTGTTAGTAATGTCAAAAAAAAAAAAAAAAAAAACATTTAAAAAGCTGTTGTAGTAAAAATCTGTCATCACATAATTGCTGTCAGCTTGAGAGGCGCTGCACTAGATCTGACCCTGACCTCTGACCTCCCTGTGGAGCCACCAAGCAAAGAGAGGTTGCCTTCAGGGGTTCATAGATTTGATGGTAACAATGCTTAAGAAGGAGTGATGTATGTTTTTGAATATTTTGCAACGCAAAAGCAGCGCCGTGTGCATGATTCTTCACAATATTATCCATGATTGATTGCACTGGATGTGATGAAAATGATTTAATGAACCAAATACCAAAGTGAGCATTTATGTATGTCTGAGACTATGGCTGTCATATAACAACATGCCATAATAAATGTAAAACGTATAAATGAGATTGGCATGTTAAGGCTGTTGTTGCCAAAGGAAGTTTCAAATATGGCACCGGTTTCGCCCGTACAAATTTCACAAGCTTGAGTCACAGTATGACTGATGCACCCGTTGGATCTCGGTCCAAAAATGTCAGGATGTGGATACGAAACTATTTGAAAACGGAGAGTGGAACGCTGACTCAGTGACCGACACACGGAGGTGAATTAAGTAGTGTAAGAGCTCCCATTATTCCCTGCCTATAGGAGCATCGCATAAATACAGGGCTGTGTTCACTAAACAAGCAGCACGCGCTACTTCCTGTGTTTGTGTGAGTCAGATACTACTCATGAGCGGACTAATTCAGACAGGCCCCATCCCCCGCCCTCTAACCTCCATCCGCCCCCTCGTTGAAGTATAAAAGACACCCACACACATATTCCCATCTCCGCCCACCTTGCCTTTCAACTGCTCCCACACTTTTCCTCTCCCCTCCCGACGGATTTTCTCTCTCTCCTGCTCCTTTTTTCCCCCTCCTTCACCTCCTCTGTGGAGGGAGGATGTGTGTGGCGTGTGTGTATGTGCGTGTTAGTCATGTCCAGGCTCATCCAGGGCCAACAGCAGCACAAGCAGGGGGAAACCCAGGCACAGGCAGGAATAGGATGTTTTGTCCACATCTGTTAGTTGGTTTGGCTGCAGCACTCTTGCGGTTTACACGGCACCTAAAAATGGATTGCTAGAATGAGCTAGAGAGCGTGGTGGAGGGGAAGACGGATGAGCATATAGTGGGGGGGGGGAGCATGCCAATGTGGGCCAAGACCCCCCTGATGGTTAATAGGATTCTGTCTGTGCTGAGCTGCTGCAGAGTTCACGAGCCAGGAGACGGCTCTGAAGAGGCTGTCTGATGTGGAAGTGTTTGTCTCTTGGAAGATTTGATTAGCATTTAAATTCATTCTGACTCACCGGTTTGTTTTGTGGTTTTCTTTTACAACAGGTTCAAATCTGGTCATTCAGGGCTGTGATAAGAGGCATTGTTTTCTGATTTAGCATAAGCCCAGTTCAAATGTGCTAACTGGTGTAAATCTATTTGATTATCCTGATATAAATGATCTCAGAATAAATCTCATTCCTCAAAGTCTAAGACCCAAAGTGACTTATCAATAAGTGATTACACATAAAATGAGACATTTTCTAGGAAGTTCAATGCCATCCTGTAAAATGATTCTGTCCTTGAGAATGACAGACAAAAGCGTATTGTATTCAAACTGCTGACATGTCCTGTATCTGCACCGTGATAATACACAGTTCTTTGCAGCATTCGCTGGTTGAGGATCATCAGAATGAAGAAAAAAAAAACATATAAGATGACGAAACGCTGCGGGAGAGCGTTACAAACTTTCAGCGCTAATATGCAAAATGACGCTCTCACATTTAAAGACCATTCTTTTGATATATGACAGGATGAAACCCAATTCTGCTCAGTTATTAGTTTGCAGTGGCCGCCCTGATTTTGCAATTTATGTCAGCAACTCAATTTGAAAATGCTAACATTTGTTTTGCATCATCTCTAATCAGTCCAATATCCAGTCCCCTCATTGGTCTCCAGGTGGTGCCAGTGGTTGAGAAGGACAACATTCCTCACACAAACAGACACGCACTCACACACACACAGAGTGGACCTATTTCCCTGTCTCCATCCACATACTGAGGGGGGCTGGGTATGGCAGAGATGTGTGAGGGTGTGGGGGATGGGGCTGAAGTAGTTGTGGAAGATAGAGAGGAAGGAAGTGAATAGAGTGAGAAATGGGGAGGGAAGGGGGTGGCATGCAAGGCAAGCACATGCTGAGCAGAACATTGGACTCATTGAGAAAAACGCTCGCGCCATTCATGCCCTATCCAATCCCCTTTTCAGCAAACTCCCAGTCTTCTCATCAACATATAGTATATTGATAACTGTCTGCTATCTGCAGATGACAGAGGTCTGACAAACTAATTCAATGTGTTTGTTCGCATCAAGTTATTTGAGATAAGTCCCGAAACAACAGATGGAGAGGTGAAAGACGCACAGATGACGGCAAATGGTCTGTTTCGAACACTTTCAGGACATTCTCGGTATCTGTTTTCAATTGCATAGTAGAGGACCCATCAACTCCAGATAGGCAGTTCATTTACATCAGACACTCTTGTGTGAAAGTACCAGTAGGTGGTTTGATAAGGGCACAGTTTAGAGCGTCTCTATACCTTTACCTTGTCTTCTCTACATACACCACACCCATGCAATAACCAAAGTTTAACCATTTCAAATGCAAAATGGTCACGTCAACACGGAGTGGGAACAACATCAAGGGTCCACCTATAGGAATGAAAGAAGTAGAAGAAGGAAATTCAGTTTATTTTACGTAATAATTGATCCAGAGCCTTAATTAGGAATAAATTATGTCCTGTAGTGTAGGGGGAACTTAAACTCACTTATACTCAGGAATTCACTTTATAGTGACGTGTAGTATGGGGAAATCAAGTGGATTTGTTTTTGTGACTTTAAATGAACTTTTACTGAAATAATGTGTACCACACCAGCTAATATAACGTGTATTTAGTGCTCTTTATTTTGTGTCATTTATAAATAAATCTCAAAAATATTTGAACTCTACCCTCTCCTCTCAACCTTTCAGAGTATTGAAAATACATCCCAAATGTTCTTTTTGTCTTAAGTCAGTAACTGTGACTGAGTACTTTTTAAATAATCCTTTTTATTGTCATTTGACTTTGACTTTGAAATCCTGTTTTTAAAGACCTGTGAAATAAAAAATAAGACAAATACAAAACGCAAATCGGTATCAAAAGACAGAAATAAAATCATGAATATAACATTCAAAACTGTCAAATAAAAGATTTCGTCCTAGAAACAACCTACATATTACCTTAAACTAGCACAACAGCATTAGAAATAAAAATGTATAATTTATGAGAACATGTTTTTAAATTCATGTACTTTCATATGAATGTATATACTGTATATAGCAGCTGGAAGAGAGAGAAAGAGTGCACAGTTATAGCAGAAATCATGCTACTTTATACTTCTACTCCAGTACATTTCAAATCAAATCAAGTTTATTTATATAGCCCAATATCACAAATTATACATTTGTCTCAGTGGGCTTTACAGACTGCACAGGATACGACACCCTCTGTCCTTAGACCCTCGCAGCGCACAAGGAAAAACTCCCCAAAAGAAACCCCACAATTAGTGGGGGAAATATGTTAGAAACCTCAGAGAGAGACTGAGGAGGATCCCTCTCCCAGGATGGACAGACGTGCAATAGGTGACGTGTGTACAGAACAAACAACATAATTAAAAATACAACATGGACAATCTATGCGACAGAAAACATGATACGACCGTATATCATTTCAGAGAGAAATATTGTACTTTTTAGTCTACTACATTTATCTGGCAGCTGTATCTACCTGTGACTTTACAAATTAAGATTTGACATCCAAAGCATCCGATCAGTTCATAAAATGATGCATTGTTACAGATTAAACTAGTATCCAGCAGCACATGAAGCATACTAAAATTAGCTCCTCTGTGACCTATCAGTAAAATCGTAGTTGATAATCAAATAATATCATATAGTGTAACACTGACATGGGCCATTTCCCTGCATTTAGTAAACTAACTTTTGATACTTTAAGCACATGTTGCTGACTTGCATTTCATTTAACATTTCGACAGGACTTTTTGTAATGGAGTGGTTCTAAATTGATTTAGCTACTTTTACTCTCGGATCTGATCTGTGGAAGATATGCTTTAAGAGGAACATAAAACGAAATGCCCTGAAACCGGTTTGTGTTTAAATTGGGGGAGGAATAGTTTACTCACCATCACTGGAGAGAGCACATGCATGCATGCACTGTGTGATACCATTTTTATTTGAATACTTATAATTTATTCTATTGCTGAAAGTATATTCTGCATCTTTTACACATTCTTTTTGGTGTTTTGTTATTAAACCAGGTGAATAAGAAGTATAAAGTAGGGGGTGGGGGGGCGGGGGCTCCTTCAGTGCTGTTGGTGGCCCATTTATCATATCTCCGCCCTCCCATGAGGGCGGCTCTTTAAATTGCTTCAAAACTCCTCCTGGCTGGCGCCTTTTCCCGTTATCTACAGGAGACAAGACACACGTGCTATTTATAGGACATCGAAGGAACAAACTTCTCAACCTGCTGGTAAGAATTTAAAAGCTTAAATCTTTTTAAATGCTGTGCTCTTCCTTTCTCATTCATAGCGGGGGTTTATTTAACGCTGCATGCGCTGGGATTTGAAAGGGGCGGGCTGTGTGCTGTGTGACGAATAAAAGCTGTAGCCTGTAGATCTGTGTAAGGCTTTTTAACCGGGTACAACCAGCCAGGCTTAAAGGAAACCTTTCGTCTTAAATTCAGAGCAGAGGCTATAGCCGAGCGAAGGTGAGTGCAAGAAACGGTGAAACTTTGCATGCTCGATAAAACCTCTGAATCGTATTTTAAATGCATTTTCAAAGCTGGAGCGCCGGCGAGAGCAGACTGCATGCTTTTAAACGTGGAGCCGTCTTTTGTTACTCTTGTCAGGGTTTTTCGCCTCCGTAAGCGAACCCAACGCACCCTGCTCGCTTGCATTTTCTGTGCTTAAAAAAAAAAAAAAAAAAAGTGTCCATGCAGGCTCGGTTAAAGCTGCAAATCCCACCGAGCACACAGCAGTCATTGTATGTGTCGGTGGATCTCTCCACGGCCCCGGCGTGTACACACGCTGTGCGATAGTTCCACGCGCAGGCCCCGATTATTGGCCACAACAACTAACCACAGCAGAGGGCCTGTAACACGGCTGGTACGCGGAGGGTTCAAGTCTTTTGCAGTTGTATGCGGCCTACGGAGTCCCCAGCAGTAATATGCGAGCCGGTTTGGTGTCAATCCCTTGTTTGTGTGGCACAGTCGGCGGGGTAATGGAGCGCAGATGAGACAGAAATAGACCTGGAAATAAGCGCGGATTAATTGAGTTAAACGCGTTAGTGTGTGTGTGTGTGTGTGTGTGTGTGTGTGTGTGTGTGTGTATTTTCTGTGCTGAATGAGTGTGTGTGTGAACTTGATGCCTTGTCTTGCAGCCAGCCTAAGCGTTGTGATTTTTATTTTTTTTTTTTAAATTATTTCTTTTATTTCATAGGTCTGGAAAGCAAAGAAAACATGAGCGACAAGGGGACAGTCTCACCGAAAGAGGAGGCACCAGAGAAGAGGGGGCGTGGAAGACCCCGCAAGCAGCCCAAGGAAAAGCCCTCTGACGTGAGTAGTGCCAATTTATTGTCATATTTGTTATTATATCCGGGTTGTATTTCATGATATCGCCAACAAAAGTAGGCATGTGCATTGAGAGAGGGCAGAACGGAAACAAAACAAGCCCTTAGGACACAGCTGCTGATGCTCAGGTAGATATTATTGCAGGTAAGATGCTCATGCATATCTATAACATAAGCCTCTGCTATTCTACTGAGCCCTTAAGTCAATCAAGATATGGCTGCAGCAAGCCCCTGTGACCACTTGCTCACCCCTTTATTGATGTAAGCGTAGAAGTCTACAACAAACTTCCCGTGTGCCTCGCCAGTTTGTAAGCAACCTGTAACCCAACACCTTTAAACCGGTATTCACCCCCCTCATGACCCACCTCTGCTCGTCATGTAATGGACGACATGGCCGGGTGGAAGCACAGACTGGCTCGTATAGCTGTCACTCGGCGCTGTGTGTTTTAGTATTGAATTGCTCGGTTGCTATGAGCTGCGGTTGTAAACACGCTCTTAATGCAATGGGAGAAAGCACCGCCATGGCATAGCTTACAACCACAAATTATCACACGAAAAAGATACTGAATTTACCCTGCATTTTGGAGTTGACTGTAATCTCCCCCCGGTGTTAATTCCCCTTTCTACACCACAGTGTGGCTGTTTTCGTTTTAGCTTTTAAGTAGCATGTCTAAATCAGGGTACTATTTTTGAGCCAATGCTTGTTTTGTCTATATGAACATTTTAGTTTGAGTTTCCATGTCAGACGACCTGTGTCTCTGAGCACCTGTCACTCTTTTAAAGTTCATGTCCGTTGCACTGACCTTGAAAAGGGAGCTCTTGTCTACTAGTCTTGCACGTAGGAGTGTATCCATGCTTTGTATTATTTTGTAAAAAAAAGACCCGCTCCTCGTAATAAGTTTTTACTCAAAAGAAAACGTCGACGCAAAAATGTTATTCAAAATGTGCTTGGCACAAACCATCATATTTCTTGATCGTCAGGAACCAAGTGGGTCCCCTGCTCCAAAGAGGTCCAGAGGACGGCCGAAGGGCAGCAAAAACAAGACAGTCACCAAGGGCAAAGTAAGTCACTGCTGTTTGCAGGCGGCGAGTCACGATTTCAGCAACGGCTAACATGCACCCTGAGCCTGAATGGCGTCCATGCAAAACAAAGAAGAAGACAGACAACGCTGCACGACGAAGCCTCACACTGCATTCGCCGTCCCATCTTCTCTTGCAATCATTTCCTCTTCTAACCCCAGATTTCTTTTGGTTGAACACTGAAACAGTAGCTAACCCCATTCTCTTAAAAGGACATCCTGCTGTTACTTGTGATATATTTGTTGGCTGCAATTTAGCTGCCCCCCCTCCTGGTGTCAGAAATAGCCTGGCTTTGGTTTCCCATTGTAAAGACCTTGGTTTACTGCCTTACTTTTTCTTTTTTGAGTGATGCTCACTCTGTACTTCCTGTCCTCCAGCTTCCTGCAGCTTGTCATGCAGCGCGGTGCAGGTGCAGAGGCCGCAAGACTGTTTCCAAGCTGACACTAAGCACCCCTCCGCCCCCACCCAGCACACAGCCCTAGTTCTTCTCTGCCTGTCGTCTCCATAGCAACAACTGATTTTTTTTTTCTTTTTTCTTTTTTTTTTTCTTTCCTCCCTCGCCCCAACCCTCCAGCTCCCCCGTGCGCTCAGTCTTCACTGCTATGTATGGGAAAGGGAGAGAGACGGAGAGTAAAATGCACATGCATGTATGATATAGGTTTAACAGCGAGAGCCGGGCTGCAGAGGGTTTGTGTCTCCGCTCAGTTCCACCAGCTGTCTCTGAGCCTCAGACCAGGTGGCCAGCGAACTGGAGTGCCCTGTGTGCAGTTCCTGTCGGCCTTCCAGATAATAGCCAATGAACCCAATGCCCCCCTTTCCATCTGTATCATTGCAGAGTTATACTGCCATCTGCAGGCAGCGAGAAGCAGAGCTCTGTGGAGATTTGGATTGTTCATACACATTTTTTATTTATTTTTAGTTTTTACATTGATCCCCAAACCGTTTTTGCTTTAGCTGAGCAGCAGGTCGAAAATCGCAACAAAATGTATTGCCCTTCCCCACACATGACTCTGTTAACCATGTACTGTTCTCCTTCATTCACAGAAGGCAGCGGCAGCCCCGTCTGCAGGGGGAAAACGCAGGGGAAGACCTAAGAAGGAGGTAAGAGTCCCTTGACAAACAGCGTAACAGTACTCTCATTTGTTTAAAGCCTTCCTCCCAAAATTGAATTATGATTGGTATGACTGTCTGCTGGGTGAAATTGCATTTTCCTAATTCCCCTGTCTCCTTCCCCTCAGATGAGTCATTTTTACTCATCGCTGCTATTTGTGTCAAGCACCGTGCATTCATTTAGAGAAGCTTCTTCAGTCATATGAAGTCCCGGCCGTATTTTTTTTATTTATTATTTATTTATTTTTTATTTTTTTTATATAATAAATGTAACTCGTATAGCCTTGCATAGCCCTTTTCTCCTTGAGGTGTTCCTAATCCAAATGTTGAGTAACTGTCCAATTTTTTTTTTCTTCTTTTTTTGTAACTGCAAAAATGAGAGTTGTCAGACCATGTACAGCAGGTCAAAAAAAAGCATGTTTAATCCTGGAAGAAATTGCGGTCTTGTAGTAACATTCTGTCACGTGCATGAGTGGTTAGGGCGTACTCTTAAAAGTCTGTTTTGAATTAGTCACAGAAAGGAATGACCCAAAGTTACCCTCTTAACCATTTTTATGAATGAACATGTTGGGCAGTAGTGAGAGTGGGGAGGAAACGCAAAAGCAGGATGCCTCATTGTGACTCACCACTCTTATGAATCACTTCACTACAGATGGCTCGCCCTTCCCCTGGGTGTTCTTCATGCCACAGTGGTTTATCAAAGAGATTTATTATAACATTTCTTTTTGTAATGTTGGTGTTTGGGGTTATTAAAACTAAAGACAGTCACGTTGTGACATGAATCACAGGCGGCCATTGTTGCTGAATGTTGATGCATTTTTTCCCCCCTGTGGGTGTAGTCGACTGACTGGATTTTTTTCTTTTTTTTTTTTTTTTCTTTTTTTTTTCTTTTCTCTCCTGTCACAGGAGAAGGAAGAAAAGTCCCAGGAATCATCGGAGGAGGAGGAGGAGGAAGAAGACGACCAGTAATTCACAACGCATGCTACCTCACTCAACATACTGACTTACTGTTAACCAGAACTGGGCTGTATCTCCAACACCAGTGCCACCACATGACCACTGTTCACGAGAAAAGCCCTCTTTGCCAAAAGGAGGGTTAACACAGTACAAATATCATGCAGCAGCACTGGATAGAACGATGGACCTTGCTCAAGCATAGATCTAAGAATTACATGAAAGGAAACAGCCCTTTTCTCTACATGTCATGTTATCACAAGTCTTTTATACTGGACAAAAGTGTGCTCTGAGGAGCCTGGTTCCCCCCCCCCCCCTCCCCTCCCCTTTAAAGATGGTTTGTAGGACTCTTCTCTGCTTAATGTTACTTATGTATGTGTTGTACCCGCATCTGAGATGGTAGGGCATATAGATTTTTCTCCATGTTTTGTACTGGACAAAGGTGAATTTTACCTACTTTTTCTTTCTTTTTCTTTTTTTGTGTGCGTGTTCGTGTGAAGTGGTTAACCTATCCTTTGCATCGTATTATAGATGGAGTTGAGCTTCAGCATTTAGGATGAGAATAGGTAACAGACGGTAGAAGTGTGTTCCCCCCCACCCCCATTTCTAATCTGCATAACTGATTTCTCCCCAACCCACCAGGAGAGCAGAATAGTCTTTACCCCATCCTGTAGGACAGTTTAGATATAGTTATGCTTCTCAAACTTTCTTCGCGGTCCTCAGCGTGTAGTGGGGAGATGTAAAGTGTAACGTCGGTCTGATTTAGTTACTGTTTTGTTCCTTCGGGTTACATACCATTTAAAACAAAAAAAAAACAAAAAAAACATGAGTGTGCTGCTTTTCATGACATAATAAAACTCAATTTTTTTTTTTTTTTTTTTTGTTGGTATAATGTGTTTTTAAGGATAGGGTTGGCAGAGTTCTAGGCAGAGAGCATCCGTGTCATTTCTTCAGGGAGCTTTTACAAATGCTGTTTCATTGGCGTCTTCGTCTTCACACGGTCCTCGGTTTCCAAGCGCTCAACCAATCACTCAAGGCGACTTGCAATTGGTCAAACAAGGAGTTTGATTGTAATAGAGGATAGTTGGTGGCACTACTATCCAACAGGGCTGCACGTTTTTCATTCCATCGAGCTCTCACTGCTTCACCTAGCTTGGTCCTTCTGTCATCACGTACAGTAATATACTTTTCTTAGTCTTTTGAAGATGTGTGTTGTAATGTTTGTATTTCTACGTGTCAGGGAACCTGCAGTCACAGTACACTTAACTGGGTTTTTCCACACACCTAAGCTGCTACAACCTCAGTTACAAAAACCCGGAAAACTGCAAACAGGCGATACAAGGCCTGGAATTTCATACCTCACTCAACGGCTTACTTAACCATATAATTGCATTTAACTGGTTCTGTTTTTAAATGTAACCTCTGGCATGAATTGGAAAGATGTTTGTTTTTTTTCTTTTTTTTTTTTCTTCAACCGGACTGTAATGGGGTATGTCTTAAGTTTGTGATCGTGTGCGCATACGCAGCACGTCTAGGCTCGTTCATAACCGGAATTTGCAGACAGGTTGTTTTTAAATGTGTGAAGCAAGTCAGGGAGACCTGTCAGCTTGACAACTGTGTTCGCTGACTGTGGTAGATTAGCAGGTGTTTTTCTGTTTTTTTTTTTTTTTTTTGTTTTCTGGTGCACTGAAATGTTGGTTCAGATTTTCATGGACAAATGTTTGTGTGTTTGATGCACTGGGCGCTCTCCACTTAACTGTTCTGTTGGCCACCGTGTGTTTGGCACTACCACACACAGCCGCCCTCGCCATACTCGTACAACGTCATTTCATGTTTTGTTTTTTTTTGTTTTTTTTCCCCTCCCCAATATCCACCAACTACTCGGGACAATATCGGTATCATTTTACATACCAACATCTTGCATCCGTTCATTTATATACTGTAAGCTCAATAGGATGGGATCATTCTTTTTAATGTACACCGTATATAAATGTACAATGTCTATATTTCTATGGTGCCCTACAACAATTTGTATCAGAAATGGTCAATAAAGAGAATTTTCTTTGTCATTTTTCTGTCACCTTGTCATGTATCCATATTAGTTTATCCACCCAAACGCTCAACTTAACATGCATTGCAATTCATTTCCGTCCCCGCTGACAATGAGCACAAAGTTATATTACTTTATTTATTTTTTTAAATCAACAGCCTCAATGCAACACACTGGTAAAACAGTCTGAAGATGAAACATTAAGTGCTGCCAAATTCACATTTTACAGCAGTAGTTCTTGACATGTGCAACCTAAAGTCAGAGCCTTCCATGTGTTTGACCAGTGCAAATCAACTGTGATTGGATATTTGTACCGCTTTTAAATTGACTGCCTATTTCATTGGGTTTTTTTTCCACAAATGAGAGCAAGTCCAGATAATGCATAGAAAATTAACAGATTAATGTAAAGATGAGCAGAGAAACATGTGCTGGGATAAAGAAGTTTTCATGTCCAGTAATGATAGAAACATTTATAAAAAAGAGAAAATTAAAAAAAATCCATACTCTAAAATATCTAGTCGTATCTGAAGTCCAGGCATTTTCAGTCCGATACATTTATATTCACAACCAATACAGGTTCCCCTTTGAGAACATTTCTATTGCATTTTAGTTTCCATTCACAAATGCAAAGGTCAGGAAAAAGTTCAAATTCAAGGTTTCCTGAGGGCGTGATACAGTCAGACCAATGGCATTCATCTTCAGCTGGAGGTAACATTTTTGTTGGTGCCATGCCTTGAAGACAGGACATATTTAGGGCACTACTCACCGCTCATTGTAGGGATGAGGCGGTGTTTTATTTACTTCCATATCTGGCTTTTCATGCCATTGATAGGAGTCATAGTCAAAGGATTTGTCTAAACCACAAAAAGATCTGGATTGTGGGTCACCTAGTTAAGTTCTGAGAAGAATTAAATCCAATCTTGACTTGACTCAAAGTGTAACAAATAAAATTCACCTGACCTGATTTTAACAGTTAATCTATTCTATATAATCTATAAATATCTTTAAATAGAGCTTTATCAATATGAAACTTTGAATTTAAAAGTCCTACTGCTGTGTTTCTGTTCAACAAATACGTCTATTGAAAACTAAAAGCATTTCATCAAAGAAGCCATGTTTGTTTTTAATGCACCGCAAACAACCTCTTCACAGTAACCTATCCAGGCAGTGATCTCAAACCCTCACAGAAGGACCAGTGCAGAACATTCAAACTCTTACCACACTGTGAACGCTGCCCCTAAATTAAATGCCTACTGCAACCCACAGGAACACAACGGCTTGTCGCCCACAACAACATTATGACTGTAAAGAACAGCGTAAACCCACAGGAACCTTTGTCTTCAGAGAGATTCCAGCTTTTGTAGCTTTGAGTCATGTGACTGAATACCACAGTAAAAATGCTTTGAATAAATTATTTCAAATAAATAAAAGGTATGGTACTGCGTCTATTAGGCACACAGGATTGGCATCAGAACCACAGCAATGAACAGTCACTATCTGTACATGAAACAGGAAAGATAACGGCAAATGGTAGCAAAGAAAAATAAAAGAAACATAGGAAGTCTTCTGCATGACTTCCAAAAATGACTCGTCTCTCGCAACGATGTCCTCTGCCATGGGTTACTACCATCATGCATTGACGTCTTTGGTCAGAAGAGGGCGCCGCTGTTGATAACTCTTGGCCCAACCTTGTACAATCTGAGGACATAAAATGAAAGTGCAAGCACAGTTTAGTTTAGCACCGTAATTTTTCAAATACATAGTTTCAGCACAATATTGTTTGTAATGAGATTATTTAAAAATGTTGTGACTATGATAAAGTGTCAGTTCATCCAAATCACACACACAATCAAAAGACTTTCTCACTTAAACCCCCCCAGTGCTGTGTTTGAGTTTTGAGCACCACAAATAAAATTTTATTAAATTCACTTTCTGTATATTGGATGAGCAGCAGAAATCTCAGGGACTGATAATAAAAAAACATTTTTTTTTTTTTTTTTTTTTTTTTTAAAAGAGCAGATAAAACCAAAATTAAGATGTATTCCTACAGGACTAAATGTTGTTGTTGTGTGATTTACTGATCCTTTATGGTTTAATGACTTACAAATAGTTCCTTAAATTAATATGATATGATTGATATGATGGCTTTATTCTTCCCATTTTATATTTTCACAACAATGGAGTAAAACCAACTTGTGCCCATGGCCAATACTGCCACCTAGTGTTTGTCATGGCTCAGTGCAGAATATTTTACTGGAATCAACCAGGCCATTAATAAAATTTCTGTAGTGTTATTCTATCTATAACCATCCTTTTTCTATTTCACCTATTTCTAAACTAGAGTGGTGTACCACCAGGAGTATCAGTGGAACTTCAGAAGCAGGTCAGAATGTTTTTGGTTTAACCTTGAAATAAAATGACAGCCACATGTAAACTAAAATAGATTTGGCTTTAGGAACTGCTGTTAATGAATGTAAACATTGAGTCTAGGAAATGTTTGAGAGGCCAACGTTTGTGTAGAAAGAAAAGTGTCAGTTATGTTTATAAAATATTCAATCACTTGAGAGAAACCAAAACTAGTCACCGACTAGTTTTGGTTTCTCTATTTACTATTGTGAGGGATTTGGGCTTGAAAATAATCGTGCAACCTTTCTACTATAATACTACCACTACTATACTTTCTAATGTAACTCCTGCAGCTATGTTTCTATGTGGGGGAGGAAGTAACTAACCAATTGAGGAACTGCTGTGGTGTTAGAGTGAATGGCAAAGTCATTGACAACCACAGTTAAAAAAATTAAAATACACTGAGAGAAAACAAGTCAACAGTAGGCATGTTTTTTGTGGAAATGTGGTCTAAGATCTGACATGATTAATGCAACCCTCTACATTTAGAATGTAAAGCATGTATACCTTCATTATGGTAGCATTATAAGAGAAAGCTCTTTCACGTGCTAACTTGACTTGAGAACACTGAACATCAAAACGTTTGTAAAGCAATGGAGCACCATACCCTTGTGTCCTCTTCTCTCCACAACATTTCTTGCTCAGCTTCATTTAGCTCCTCTGATGGATCATATGTGTATACTGGCAACAGCTGATGACGGAGTCTGTCAATTCTGCGGCACAAAATAAAAGAAATGAAACACTTTTTAAAATTGCTTACACTGAGTCACAGACGTGAAGCAATCACAAAAGCATTGTGCCATGTGTAACAGGTGGATTAAAAGCCTACCTTCTTTTCTTACGAATATACATGACCTGAAACAGACAGAAGGAAGAGTATTACATCTACTGTGTATATGTAGGTCTCGCAATTCTGAGTTATCACAATGCCTTTTCATTTTGCCTTCGTTAATGTTAATATTTCCACTGAACTTTGCAGCTTGAATACACTATATGTTTTTCAGCAAGTCAACTTTGTGGAGGTCCTCCTATTCCAACCACCCAAACTAGCCACTTACCACAGCTGCAGCTATTCCAATAATAGTGATGAGGAAAAATGGCACCAACACATAGCTGACCGCCACATCCCCATCTATGATGGCAGGGGTCTCAGTAGTGCTGTTCATTGCATGTGTTCAGGAGAGGGGGACACAGGGGGCTGCTTGTGCAGGGCCTTTACAAGCAGCAAACCCCCTCCCTCTGACAGACAGTGTGCAGCAGATCTCTCCTCAGGCTGCCCCCTTGTTGTGTATGCCTCATCCTTATCGTGCATGTGACTTCCACATGGTACCACTGCCCTTCCTAATCAGCGAGAAATCTGATGGAACACGGAACGAAAAGAGTTTTTGCACAGTTGTAAGCATATAGGGGAAGTAGTAAGGTCGCATAGCGGCATATAAATTACCTGTTTGGATATATTTTCCAAAATTAGCAAAAACAGAGACAGGCTTTGAGCCTTCAAATGGGCCAGTTCAATACAATATAAACAGTTAATGTCTTGATAGCAAGTACTTTCCCTGATGCGGTCAGATGTTTCCTGGTATTTGCCAATATATGCGAGTGTGAAAACAACAGCAAGCAGAATAAAATGTAAAAACTACTATCAATAAAACTCTGCTATCTAAGAGCTCCGCATAGACGGACTGTCTGTGTACCTATTAGCCTGCGTTACTAGCTGTATAAACATAGCTAACGTTACCGTTAGCTGGTGGATGACGCGGGGTGCTGACAAGTTGTTTTATTGCATAAACAAGCTGAAACGAGCCCTCTTCATCATGACGAGGTTGATTTCTAACGAGCTACAATAGATCTGTTATTCTTTTATGAACAAATTGGAGTAAATGCTCACTCACTGTGCGATGTGGAAAGCCTCTTTCTGAGTAACGTTTATGTTGTGGTTGCACGCAGTTGGTCTTCCGTTTACACTTCCTGTGTGAATCTGTCAGAATAAAAGCGTCATGACCTGAGAAACACTGCACATATTATATGTAAAATATATACATTTCCCCTTTACATGTACTTATTTTTAAAATCTGTATACGTGTTGGAAACACATACAATCCGATTCAGACCCACTCATGTGGTTTGTTTCCAGATCCTTTGGTTTTGAACCACATCTGAAGCTAGCATCACAAAGGAACATTATCTGCTAGCATCACGTCGGAAACCATGATTTTACCGTCATTACTAATTGTGATAGTTGTTCTTTAATTATATATAGTATAAAGTTACACATTATTAGTTATTATGGCCACTTGTTACTAATTGCCCGTTACCTCTCTGCAATTTGATTGGATACTTTCCAAGCAACGTTGCTCTTGACGTAATTTGATCGCACTTGGCAGAAGTTCGTTTTTGTTTTGTTTTTTTAAACAAATTGTAGTAACTGCGGTCACCGAGAACAATGTGGATTAAATGAGCCTAAAAGTATGCCTTGACACTAAACATCTCGCTGCCCGCCAGTTTCGGAATATTGTTGTAAACAAAACCTTTGGGAAAAACATATATAAATAAGCTTTAGTGGTTCTCCGAGTAAAATGGCTAACTGTTAGCTTGTCAGAGACGACGCTTTGTGTTTGCTTCCCGTGTGTGCAAGGCAGCAGGACGACGCGGTGAGGTAAAGCTGGACTAGCGGCTACACACACTGAAAATACAAACCCATGCGAGCGGGGAGTTGGAGCTGTACAACAGCACATTGAGGAGAACAGGTATGTGCCCAGTCGGGTTATCACCTGTGCTGAGAAATGTCAAACTGCATGATGTCAAATTTCAATTTTTTTTCAATTTTAAAATTGTGTAATTTCTGTCCAAAGCAGTTGGTGCCGCTCATTTTCCCCGCTGAAAAACGCCACTGACTACATCTCACACAAAGGAGAGAAAGTGAGAGTTTGAGTTTGAGCCGGTTCAACATCCCGCCATCGCAACAACCGAGGCTCGCGACCCGGCAACCGCTGCAGCACGTGCGGCTGCTTTTTCACTGTGGACAGAGAAACTCTTTCAGAAGTGCCACAAGGTGAGAAGCACTGACACCAAAGTGGACCATAAACACCTGACATGGAAGAAGTCCTACAGATATTATTTAAAAAACACTACAAGTGACTCTGAGTATTGAGTGAGTATTTGACAATTTAAAACAATTAATGCCATATCTATGACACAATGTCATTAATGACACTGACAATTGCATAACCTTGTTAGAAATTAAATGTATACCTTGCTGCCTTGACGCTTGAATGTAACTGTGTGATGAATAAATATAACCCATGTGATTAAGCTAAATACGCACATATGAAATGTACACTGAGACAAGGAAGACAGTCACTTATCCCAGATAGCTACTAGGCTCTGATGGATAAGATACATGTAACCTTTAGTCAAGTGTTGAAGGATTTAGCTGCTATGACTATAAAATGAGTGGATGGGTGCATCGCAGAGTGACGCCTAAACAGAGAAGGCCGATAACAGAAAACACCCAGAGAGAACAGATAAGGTAGCCTGCGCAGAAAGGAGTTAGGTGAAGGTCATGTACCGTTTGTAGAAGAATTGGGCAAACGTAGCCTGCCACGTGTAATAGCACCCAAGGAGTCGTCGCTGATTGGATGATCGTGATGCCAAGAGGCTTTGGACAAAGCTTGTGCACCAACTAAGGAAGCTAAGTCTAAACCACAGACTTCCTGGCATAGTCACCAACCAATGAAATAAGCAATAGGAGGCCAGGCTTACCACTATGAATTGTATCTGCAACAGAAGCTCGGGGCTCTCAAGCTGTGGATGTTGGTTATAGAGTAACAGCAATCCGCTGACTGACTCCCTGATACACTTGGAGTCCTTGGCCAAGCTGTCATTCACCGGGTTTCAATAAACTGAGTTGCAAATCTACTCATAGTCAAGTCTCCTGATTCGAAATCAACGAACGCGCAACAACCTCCAAAATCCAGGAAGAAACTTCTGAACAGAAACCCTTATTGACCATTTCACAGCCATCCAACCATCCATCCATTCATGTAAGCATGAATCTGTCTCCATAAATGTGAGGGCTCACACAAACAAGACTTAAAATCTGTAGCCATGGTAGTGGCCCCGTGAGAAGCATTGCTTATTACACACCAGAAAACCAAATTGCTGGAAGAATGAAATAGAGGGAGACATAACAATTAACTTCAATAAGTTTTATTTGCTTTTATTACACTGGAAATATTTAACAACATGCTTGATATTTCCATCCAGATTTGTGTCCAGTTTGTATCCATCAGCCTAACATGCATGTCTTTAGACTGTGGGAGTGCACTAAGTAATGAGGTTCACCCTTCACAGTTTACTTTATTAGGCACACAGGAGCAGGAGAAACATTTCCACTTTAAAGTGGAGAAGAATCTTCGGATGCCTCTCTTCTTTTTCTGCTCATTTGGCTCACTGACCTCTGCAAATTAAAAATATAGTCAGCGCTTTAGCCAACTTTGAAAGAATTGCTGTAAATGGAAGTGGAGGTGAATATTTCCTACCGAGTACGTGCAATGCATTAATTTTGTTGGAAGCCTGTTTCACAACAGGAGCTTCAACGTGGCCGTTTGGAAGAACCGATGAAGAGTTGGGTGTCTTGTCCTGCACAGCCTGGGGACTACACAAACACACAGTCATTGTAGGTCCATACAAGATCAACATGTCCAGATTAGAGGGAAACGGTGACATTATCCTTTTGAGGGCAAGGGTGCACCTTCTGTTACCCGTTTATTCAAACGTTAAAGCAGTAATAGGCCTAATGCAAAGAGATTGCTGCTGTGTGTGAAGTGAGGGTGTGGTGGAGTCACTGTATTCATGTCTGATACTGAATAGCAGTGTGCTGGCCCATCAAATGATATTTCCATGTATACACCCCTGGCAAAAATTTTGGAATCACCAGTCTCGGAGGATGTTCATTCAGTTGTTTAATTTTGTAGAAAAAAAGCAGATCACAGACATGTCACAAAACTAAAGTCATTTCAAATGGCAACTTTCTGGCTTTAAGAAACACTAAAAGAAATCAAGAAAAAAAAATGTGGTAGTCAGTAACAGTTACTTTTTTAGACCAAACAGAGGGAAAAAATTATGGAATCACTCAATTCTGAGGAAAAAAATATGGAATCACCCTGTAAATTTCCATTCCCAAAACTAAGACCTGCATCAGATTAGATCTGCTCGTTAGTCTGCAGTTAAACAGGAGTGATCACACCTTGGAGAGCTGTTGCACCAAGTGGACTGACATGAATCATGGCTCCAACACAAGAGATGTCAATTGAAACAAAGGAGAGGATTATCAAACTTCTTAAAGAAGGTAAATCATCACGCAATGTTGCAAAAGATGTTGGTTGTTCACAGTCAGCTGTGTCTAAAATCTGGACCAAGTACAAACAACATGGGAAGGTTGTTAAAGGCAAGCACACTGGTAGACCAAGGAAGACATCAAAGCGTCAAGACAGAAAACTTAAAGCAATATGTCTTGGAAACAGAAAATGCACAGCAAAACAAATGAGGAACAAATGGAAGGAAACTGGAGTCAACGTCTGTGACCGAACTGTAAGAAACCGCCTAAAGGAAATGGGATTTACATACAGGAAAGCTAAACGAAAGCCATCATTAACACCTAAACATAAAAAAGCAAGGTTACAATGGGCTAAGGAAAAGCAATCGTGGACTGTGGATGACTGGATGAAAGTCATATTCAGTGATGAATCGCGAATCTGCATTGGGCAAGGTGATGATGCTGGAACTTTTGTTTGGTGCCGTTCCAATGAGATTTATCAAGACGACTGCCTGAAAAAAACATGCAAATTTCCACAGTCATTGATGATATGGGGCTGCATGTCAGGTAAAGGCACTGGGGAGATGGCTGTCATTACATCTTCAATAAATGCACAAGTTTACGTTGACATTTTGGACACTTTTCTTATCCCATCAATTGAAAGGGCGTTTGGGGACAATGAAATCATTTTTCAGGATGATAATGCATCTTGCCATAGAGCAAAAACTGTGAAAACATTCCTTGAAGAAAGACACATAAGGTCAATGTCATGGCCTGCAAATAGTCCGGATCTCAATCCAATTGAAAAAAGTGTTCTTTTGTTGTTGTTGTTTTTTTCATGATTCCATAATTTTTTCCTCAGAATTGAGTGATTCCATAATTTTTTCCCTCTGCTTGGTCTAAAAAAGTAACTGTTACTGACTACCACATTTTTTTTTTTGATTTCTTTTAGTGTTTCTTAAAGCCAGAAAGTTGCCATTTGAAATGACTTTAGTTTTGTGTCATGTCTGTGATCTGCTTTTTTTCTACAAAATTAAACAACTGAATGAACATCCTCCGAGACTGGTGATTCCATAATTTTTGCCAGGGGTTGTATTAGTTATGAACATAGTCACTCATTTTATCTTGCCTAACTCCATGTACCTCTTTTTTCTTCTTTTACCCTCATCTAAGGGATTAGTGACCAGAGGAAACAATCTTACCTAATTGCACTACTGTGTTTGGAGGCTTCATCCCCCTGGTCTCTGCAGTATCTTTGTTGCTTATTATTTGGCTCCCAAGTTGTGCACTTTCATTGGTACCAAAGGAGAAATTTACACTTTTATGATCCCGTTCAAATTGCACACGATGCATATTAAACTATCTCCCAAAGTAATCTACAGTAGCTACTGTTGTCTCAAACCATGTGTGCCAAAAAGAGGGCCTAATATACAGACACACTTACTGACAACTGGGGCTCAGGTAGCTTCTTGTTATGAAGGGATGGGCCAGGATGATATTTGGGGTTGTCCTTTTCCTGGGATCCATCTGAAGCATTTCCTTCAACAGCTCAACACAAGCGTTCCTATCAGCAGCCTCTGTGCTGTTTTCTTGGTGCAGGCTCATCTACATTAAAAAAAGAAATTGACATCATCCAGAAATAATTGCCTGAAAATTTACTATTTTGTGGGCTCCTCTACAGGCAGCATCTACTTGACAACCTACTGTTTTCAGCTCCTCCAGAGAGGAAAACTGGTAGGTCCTGGTTTCTACAGGCTTGATTCTTGTTTCAGCCTGAAACTCCAGTGGCGTCTAAAAGAAGACAAAATCTTTTATAGCTTTTATACTAATGGCAAGTGATCTAATAGAGGATCATTCATGTTTGGCTAAGTCAAAGAAGATTGTGATACTATACCATGAAGGCCCATTGCATGAACTTGTACTTGGATTTTCCATAAAAGAACAGCGATGTATTTATCCCACAGTTCAGAAGTCTCTTCGGAGGTTCACCCAGGAGATCGATCATGAAACGCAGCTGGAAAAAAAACAACCAGCAAAGCATCATCATTATTGACTATGCTATACATTTTATTGTAGTCATGCTAGCTGCAACTACTGGATGGATTGCCGTATTCATGTTTCCCTCAAGATGAATTGTAATCCCTTCACTTTTCATTTAGTGCCACCATCAGGTCAAAAATGTAATTGTAGCCCAATACCTTGGTTTGTGATTGAATACCTGCAAAAGCAATGACGCTCCCCTCAGCCGCACCCTGTGTTAACTACTAATTAGCTAATATTAGCGTGCTAACATGCTAACTAAGATGGCGAACATGGTAAACATTAACTGCTAAACATCAGCATGCTAGCGTTAAGCACAAAGCACCACTGTGTCCTAGTACAGTCTTACAGAGCCACTAGCTGCAGAGGATTTGTCTTCTTGGCACTTTTTTGGTGCGACTGCTCTTAGAAAAGCCAAAATATTAAAAATGCCTAACCTTTTAGTATTAGTACATGTTAAAACAATATAACATACATTAAGAAAGATGTAGAAATGAACAAACAATGGTACCGACCACATCATATTCGTGTGTCCCCGGGAAAAGTGGAAAGCCAAGGAGCATCTGGGCCATTGTTGAGCCAAGAGACCAAATGTCGATGGCCTCAGTAAACGGGAGGCCCAGGATGATTTCAGGAGACCTGAGTGTGGAAGAACAGCAACATGTACAATGAAGAATGTTTAAATTCATAAATATACAACTCTGGACGTGGCATAAATTGGCCCAAAATAAGAATTCAGTACAAGGAAGCCACAGCAACTTGTATGTTGTCCCTTTTATTTAACAAATTCCCTTGCATGTACAGAAAGCTTTTCAAGCTAGACTCTGTTCTTTCACTGGTCTTTTTAAAAAGCTGAGATGATACTGGGGATTTCAGACCATATTACAAGCTACATGGATAGACCACTGTGCTATACAGTAAAATTGGACAACTGCATCGTTTTAGTCAAGTAAGTATGAAAAGGATTTTGTTAACATGAAATGACTCCAGCTCTGATATGATTTAAGGTCTCACCTATGCCAGAGAGGCTGAACTTCTACTCCTGCCCCGGCTTCAGATGTTTTAAGAGATAATCCAAAGTCAATGAGCTTCACCCTGAATGGCTGCACGTGATGATCCACCAACATGATGTTGTCCAGTTTCAAATCGGTATGGATCAGTCCAACATCCTTCAGAGCATTTAATGCTGTTGCCAACTGCAAGTGAAGTGAGTCACAATGTTAATGTGCCAAAAGTGGAAAACTGAAGGAGCTTCAAATTCTACTTTCTGTCTGGTTTCCTTACATCTTTAATGATGGTCCTGATGCCATTCAAAGGTGAAGGGACCCACTCTCTCTTGGACATGTAATCATGGAGGCTCATATCCAGCATCTCAAACACCATGAAGGTCCGGTCTATGTGCTGGAACCATTCGTGGCATCTGACGATGTTGGACTTATCAGGGTTCAAACATCTGAGTTTTTCCAGTATGAACACCTGGGAATCAATGAAAGTTTGAAAGAGTTATTCCAAGTTTATGCGATGGCAAACATTTATAATGACTCAGGCAATGTCCAAGAATTGCTCTTTGACTCGTGATGATCAAAAGGAAGCTCACCTCCCTTGTCTTGCTGGACTGTGAATGTCTTTGTTTTAAGACCTTCACAGCCACAGTCTCTTTAGTGTCCCGTTTAATACATTTAAGGACATGTCCGAAGCATCCCTCTCCCAGAACATTCAGTATCTTATAGTTTCCAGGGATTGTGTTCATCAGGGGTTTATTTTCCATTTCTGCAAAGAAAACTCGAAGCACAGTAGCCACCTGCAATTCCTGCCCCCACAACTTCTTTTTAACTAAAATACTTCAATTACAAATATACACTTGGATACATGTTGTATATTTCACTGGTCTTACCATGTGTTCGGTTACAGATTCTCTTTACCTAAGAAACTTGGAGAGAGAAACAAAACAATACCTGTATCTGCTGTACCATGCCTCTCTTTATATGCAGTGGAGTTGATGGGTTTTAATGGATTAGTTTCAGGTTCAGAAGTTGTTTCCTGTCCAGTTTTAAGTAAAATGACACATTTCCATATGATCTACAACATATTTTAGAACTTATGCTTTTATGATGTAAAGTTGTTCTATTCTGGAACAGTTCCAATTTTATCATGAGAACTACAGAGAATGTTGTAAAAGATGCCAAAATCACCAAAGATATATGTATGGGTTTTTACTATGATGATGAGATGTGACATGTGCTTCAAACTACGGCGTGTTCTTTTATTTATTTTTTTTAATCTTTTTTTACATTTAAAGCTTACCCTTTTTAAAAAAAAAAAAAAAAATGTTTATGAAATATAAAAAATACTTTATGGTGCCCTTAGATTGCTGCTAGACCGGCCCTTTAATACATGTGCATGTCTCCCTTTTTGTGCGACAAGCGGGAGAGCAAACAGCTTTTTGACCTCAGTGAAAATGTTATTTTTGAAAGACTAAACACCAGCAAATATGGATTGAAGCAACATTTTTGCTTGGTTGACATGATTACATCTATATTTTCTCAATAAATGTTGACTTTTGGACTTTACAATGCTCTGGAGTTACTGGAAATATTTGGAAAACATGAGTTGGAAACAATTCTACGTAGCCACCACTGGAATCTAATCCTGCAAATAGTTTAATACTAATAATATTAGTTTTAATCTTTATTTGCAACTCATTCAAATGAATAGTCATGGCAGGAAAAAAAAACTGCGCAGCATTCGAATGTTGATTTAGAATTCAAATGTCAATGTTATGAATGAAGCTTGGAACTTTTGGGTACATCCCTACTTCAAACTCATGACATTATCTTGTAATCCTTTGATGAATGATGCTACGACACGTATACCATCAACTTTAAGAGAGACAACAAAAGACTGGCCTAAATCGAAAATGCTTAGATGTGTCAAATGTTTGTATGTGTAGTAATTCACATATAACATAACTTGTATCACTAAATTTAGAAAAAAATCTAATAGCATCTTCACTGCTTACAGCAGGGCTTTGCACTGCCAGGCTGTTGCCACTAGATGCCACTAAACACCTTTAAATGAACACGGTGGCACTGTAGAATTTTTAAATGCATGTAAATGCTGGATATTCGGTTCAAAATTAATTATGCTATACATGTAAACTGATACTGTCAGTTAACGTTAATCAGTAGATCAAAATAAAATAATAATAGATAACCATTGACCAGACCCAGTGGATCACAAAGTGATCACAGCTTTACGCTCCTTTCTCAAATTGCTTTAGTTTTTCTAATCGTGTAAATTCAAAGATGGTACAGAAAAATCTCTTTATAATTCCAGGAAGGTTCCCTGAGCAGTTACCACAGCAGAGAGAAGTGGCATTACATTCGGAGGTTGCACTGTTTTTATCAAAGCAGAAAGGGAAGATGAAACCCTAAAATATTTTATTTTGACAATCTTCACTTCTGGAGGAGCTGCTAGTATTTTAAGAGTTAAATATAGACTTGAATTTCATCAGTTGCACGTGACAGTTTAATGTTTTGTGTAGTTCAGGGGTCAAGGTTATGCATGCGGTAGGGACAGTCCCTGAGCATGTACACATTTCTATGTAACAAGAGAAAGAGATCATGCACGTGTGTGCATCAGAGCATTCATGCACAGCTCTGATGATAAACAGTTGTGAAGTAATGTGTGACTGGAGTTATCAAATGTATAGTCTGTATCATATCATTAGCATAAAGTTATTGCTCCTCAAGAGTCAGACCAAAGCATCCAGCTAATCTGCTTTTAAGGCATTCGCTCCTCCAGCAACCTCATCTCCACAAAACAATCACCTCTTCTCTCCACCCTGTTTGTGTGAGATGTTGAGTGGCTTTGGCAGGGCGCTTGGCTCCACTGAGAGTTGAAAGAACCAGCGCTGCAAAAAAACAAACAAGAATATTCTTTCCCTTGAATGAACAGAAATGTTTGCTTCAGTGTTTTTATTTCATTTATTTTTGTAGGAAACTAGATAATAAGCACATTGCATCTGTCCGACTACAGGCAGATGAAATATCAAAAGGGAATATTTCCTTTTTAAGGGAAAGGGTAAAATGGGAAGAGTCTTGTGGTTGTGTTGAAAACCTCTGGCCTGTTGTCATTTCCTGACAAATAACAATCAGGAAGTTTCTGACGAGTCAGTAAAGAAAAAAGATTATATAGGAATGACTCATTTTATACTAAAAATTAGATTTTATTTACTTGATTAAAAGATGGTTGTGATGCAATGATTGAACATAGGATTAAAACGCTTTACAAGCACAGAAAACACCATTATTTGGATTTTGTGATTTTCGTGAAATTGCCAAATTGATTAACCAACCAAAACCATTGATCATGTATTTAAGCAAGCTAACAGACGCAGCAAATCTGACCCTGGGTCTTCCAAACTTAAATCAGTCATCCAAAAGTGACAAAACACAGAGATGGCAAGATTTTAGTGCTACACTCGTGTTTGACCTCTCCACGTCTCCTAAAACGTGTTCATTATTATCTTCCTGTTGCTAACCTATCGGCTGCTTGGTAGAATACTACTCATTACTCTACTACATTTACAATGATTGTGGCTCTTTGAGTATACGCAGCATTGTCATATTGTGCTGTCACTGAGAGAGCACTTTGTTACAAATATAAGAATAATGCACAGCTCTATAAACCTGCAGGTTAACAGACCTCCCTTATTGTAACAGTGGATGGAGATTCAGTAGGCCTGTTAGGCAGCTAAAGGACAAAAACACTCCATCTCCCTCCCCTGCAGTGTAGTGCAATGTGGGCGTGATTGACAAGAAAAGCAGCGACGCCTACTCTTACAATGCGCTCCCCTTATTGGTTGGAAAGTGGAAGTCACATTTGGGGCTCTCCCCATTATTGAAATTGCAAATATTATTTAAGAAAATCGTCTATATCTATAATTAAAACAATATTTTCCACAAACTCAAATATGATCCACGTCAAACTTTTTAATTTAACTTTGACTTTAATTCTCATGAAACCTTAACAATACAAATGACCCACTCCCCCTTGCAGCTGCTGATATATCCGGCAAAGCTTCCCGAAGCTCATGTGGCTAAGGTTTGAGTGGAATTTGAAAAAGTCCTCTTTTCACAGTTGCATTCGCTCTCTCATTTCCCTGCAGCCTATTTCAGTCGTCCATTGAAAGGAAATCGCTGGGCCATCCCCCCGACGCGCGCCTGTGCTGTGGAGCTCCCCCTTGCTGCGTGCATCGTGATCTAGTGTCTTGCAGAGAGAGAACGCAGGGTCACCTTCTGTCACTGCAAGGGGAAATACTGAATATATTGCAGCATAGGCTATTGGGTAGTAGTGCACCTCAGCAGCTGCAGCATCTCTGGTAAGTCAGTCTGTGTCTGCTCCGTGTTGATGCCGAATCGCTGCACGGGGAAGACGAGCTGAGCATCCTTTCAGCAAAGGGCGACGCAGGGATAAAGGAATCTGGCATCATTTCCCATCGTTTGGATAATGTCTCATCCCCTCTCTGCTGCTATAGCGAAGAAGTACTACAAATGCATTAGCAATACTATAGCTATGACCATTTTTGAATTATGCATGCGTCATTTTTAAATGGTGTGTTTGCATAAGCCAAGGGTGAAGAGGACCATCTTGCATCATCTTGGATTACTACTGCATGCTTTGCTCGCCAGCGACAATATATTCTTGAGTCGCTTAGTTTGGTTTTGCACCGTCTAGCTAATGTTTTATCACTCTCCTTGAAATGACAGGATGATGCAGGGTGTTGTTGTTGTTTTTTTTGTTTTTTCTTTTACTATGCAGCTGTTTCTCTTGCCCTTCGAATTGACTGGACACTGAGGTCAAATTTGCTCATCCTAAGTGTATTAGCAATGCTATATGTGTATCTGCTTAAACACTATGTGCACAGAGGTCCATATGATATCAAAGACTGTTGCCATTTTAAGTACACTATAGTAAACGGAGGTGGTGGTCATGGCTGGGAAATGATTGCCATTTTATGTTCCATTCCATGCGTCAAATGGGTAAACAAGACCAAGAGCACGTCGATCAAAGATGTCGTAATCCTCTACACTTTATGTACATGTTGGGTTTTTATCGGTGCACATGCAGTGCATAGAAGTCAGGATTCGCCCCGTTGTATATTTTTGAGTGTTTTCTCGGTGAAATGGACGCGAATGTTAATGAGAGCACTCCACTCTGACGTTATGTAATTGGTTGTCACAGCACAGCGAGGAGCCATCTCTCGCGTCATTGTTTCTTCTCTGACAAACCAACAGTACCACCGAGGAGGAGCGTCCTGTTTTCTACACGGGATTAGGTGCATGTGGTCTTTTAATCATTCATCAAATCTACCCCCGAGCTGAAATGCACCCAGGCTTACAGCTGACTAAAACTCATAGCCACACTTGTGCGTTTGGCAGCAGGAGATGTTATCGTGCTGCTGGTGTTTCTGGAGCTGACGCGTCACCTATTTTTTCCGCCAAAACATCCAGCCGTGTCTTTTTAAAGCATACAAGCTCCTATCCATGGAAAATGCATGGACGATTAAAGTCTTGCTATGTGTTGTTGTTTTTTTTTTTGTTTTTTTTCTTCGTATCTGTAGCTTTTAGTCATGACGTAGCAGATGACAGACAGGTCGCTCGTGCCCGCCTCAGCTTGTTTTGGAGCTGTCCGCGGTGCTGAATTCCCTGTTTGCTGGAGTGCATGTCTGTCAGCAACCAAGGTGCCCCCAAGAGAGGCTGAACGAGGCTGCAGAGAGGAGATGATACTGTCAGGGGGGGGTAATCCAATTGTATTGCAGAGAGGGGAGTCAAAGAGTACTTGCTATTTATTAGCAGACTCCTCACTCTTCACGGTGGAGACAAGTTAAAAGTGCATCACCAGGAACTCCTTGATACGTTATTAAAGCCAGGATATTCTATACTGAACTGTGAATCTATCTTTTTATCTTTCTGTCTGTAGCAGTGGTTTCCAACCTTTATGGCGTGTGACCACGGTAACACAAGGCAATATGTGGTTGTGACCAGAAAACGCACAAAGTATGGCCTTTTGTGTGTTTTCATTTGAAGGATTTGTATGTGTCTTAAGATAGCAAAGTATTCACTGCTTCACATGGGGGTTAGAGCAAAAACATTTAAGGAATTAATGAACACATTATTTTCTTTTGTATCCTTCGAACCACAGTGTGGCCCTTCAGAGTTATCCACAGTTTGGGAGCCACTGATCTAAATGAATGGCCTATTTGGGCCTAAATTTGGGCCTAGTAAGTAAAGCCACGTATTAACCTTTTTTATACACACAGAAATGTGTCCGCAGCACCAAATATCGAAAACTGTCACGGACTAAAAGCTGGCATTAAATGTCTGCGCAGATTTATAATCTTGTTTACTTATTCTTAGCTTGGATAATCGTTGATTTAAAAATGTTGCCAATTCTATCCAATTTTATTTGGGCAAAGGAATTGTACAGCTGCTTATGGTTATGGAAGGACTTAAGAAGTTTGGCATCTTTTGGTAAAAATAGAGAAATATGTCTGCCGCTCTCAAAGTAGGAATTGGAAAAAGATTTGGTATCAATGTTGAAACTCAGGTATTCTATTGGCACTGATATCGAAACATTTCAAATATCCAGCCCATGTAAGGTTCACAGGCCCTGTCACAACTTTTCGTTTCTATTTATGTGCATTTGTTTGTGTGTGAGTCTGCGTGTGTGCAGTGTGTGCTTGACTGTGTCCTTGAGAGGCATAGAGCCGATAATCGAGTCACAAACTCTCCTTCCTCTCACTTTGAAGCTGTGTTTATTTTCCAAAGCCACAACAAATGTGTCCTCTCTGACTTCCTGTAGTGCTGACAGGGTGTCTGTGGTACCGTTCATTTTGTGTTTCTATGCTTGACTTGTTTTTGTTTTTGATTACGATGAGGCCGCGTCTTCCTGCTCAGGAGGCTTGTCGTCAGAATTTAATTACGATTTGCACTCACGCGAACCTCTGGCTTGATCTGTGGTTATCTTTAACCTTTTAATAGAAAACAGTAGTTGTGACATTACTGTTATCTACCACAGGGAACATAGTGACGGTGTATGGTAAGCTTAACCCAGGAAGTGAAAATGTAATCGTTTCGGGCAGTTTTGCTAGCTGGTTTTAGGTTATTTTTAATCCGACTTCATTTTAGTTTCTTGTGGCCTTGTCCATAATGACTGACAAAGGATTAACAGGAGCGTGGGATTTGTGGCAAGCACTGCAGTTCACTGTTCTTCTATTTAATGGGATGTATTTGAAATAGGTGCAGAACTTCTGACAAGTGAGGGTTGCTTTGTCCTTAACACAGCTCATGCCTGTTGAAACTATAATTGATTTTGCTTAACACATAACACTACTTTCCTTTTAGCTGAGATTTCCCTTCCCTTTGTTTCTTCTCTTATGTTTCATTACCACAATGACAGATTTCAAACCCGCATCAAAGCAATCCAGAATAGGTGTCAGTTTGATCTGACTCTTGCTGTGTCTCTCTCGATATATCTCACATGGAGGAATAGGGTGTTTCCTCATGTCGGTGACCTTTTGTGTTGCTGTGTTACATTGTCAGTCTTTGGTGCGTGTGGATGGTCCTGAGACACCATGTGTGAGGGAGAGAGGACAATGTGTGAAATATTGGGGTTGTTTTTTCTCCTATCCTCTTTAATGTATTTGTTGACGAAAGGGTTAAAGGCTGCTGTTCCTCCGTAAAAGGAGGAGATAGTGGTGTCTGACAAGGTGTGAAGAAAGAGGCAATGTTAGAAAGAACGGAGCGTCTGAAGGGCAGCTGGAGTGTCTCATTTCTCTGAGTGCAGAGGAGAACACACACAAGATAACGCTCTATCCTTGGTGGAAGATTTATGACATTGGAGATGATCAGAAGCATCCGCGGCACCTTTCACACCACAAAAACGATACATGAATCTGTTTCCATGTGTTTTGATTTTACGCTATAGAGATCAACAGATGTAAGAGGCTCTTAATATTCCATTTGGTTTATGAAATACTATCAACAGGATGGGATGCTAATTCTAACATTAATTAGGAACGTCTGCAGTTTATTTGCAATAGGGGCATATCGGTGGATAATGTTTCCCCGGTTGTCCACTCAAATAAGCGTGTTTCTTTTTGTAGAACAGCGTGAATGAGGTTCATGTTACCAGGTGGATCTCATGCAGTGTCACCCCAACATGTTAGTGTTTCTTCTCTGAAGCATCATCATGGAGCTGTGGATCAACCTGAGGCAGAGCACTGAGTCAGTGTGTGTCATGATCTTTTGAGCAATTCAAAATGGAGTCCAGTGATGCAAAGTCAACGGTATGAATAATGTGCTCGATCAATACTGGTTGAACGTCAGTGGGGTTTTGTTTACGCTTTGCTCGGTGATAATTGAATGTACCTGCGGGTGCAGCAGTTTCAGGTCATTGCTTTGAACACTAGAGGGTGTGTTACTCATGGGCATGTTCAGACAGATGACAGGATGCTGCCTTCTTGACTGGATTGTAAAGCAGCTCATCATGGTATTTGTATGCGTTTTACTAGGACTGAAATTCTTGATCAGACGCTAGTTGCAAATAACAATTATTTAACCGATTTAATCGTTTGGTCTATAAAGAGTTGAATGTGTTATTTTATTTCATTTCTAACCAATAGTCTAAAACCCAAAGACATTTAATTTGGCAATATACATGATGAAGAAAACAAGAAAATATTCACATTAAATAAGCTGGAAATAGATATTTTTGTTGCCATTTTTGTTAAAGAAATGATCAATTAATAACAAGTAAATTATAATTTTGCTAAATCAATTATCAAAATTGTTGTTGGTTCATTTTCTATAGATGGACTAATCGAGGAATTGTTTCACCTCTATCAGAAACTGCAGCTAGCCGTTGAATGATTGATGATTTCTTCATCAGGACACTGCTGATCTCTGTATCTTTCAGACTGAACAGTCAGATGAAAATCTCCAGTGGCATAAAGTGACCATGACTCAGCATTTTGACGTGGATTTGTGCCAGAATCTGTTGGATGTGGTCACTGTCATGTGCCCACATCTCAGGTTGCTTCATGCGATGGGTGGGCTGCTTCATCACAGCTTTTGTCCGTCCATCTATCTAAACTGCTCATCCTGTTCATCAGGTGCAGCAGGAGCATATCCCAGCACACACTGGGCGAGAGGTGGGGTACAGTTCACTTTTGAAGACAGATTAAGCTGGATTGAAGTCATTACAGCCTCATCGACATTCATCACTAAATGTCTGGGTATTAAAGAGAAGACAAGATGGCTGTATGATGATATGAGCATGATGTCGAAGCTAGAGCTGCAGCTAGCGATTGTTTACATTCCTGATTAATTTGTCATTAGAATAAATTGTGAGAAACTTATCCCCAGAGCTCAAAGTGACACCTTCAAACTACTTTGTATTTTCTTCAAACAGTTTCAAACTGAAGATATTTATTTATAATGAGAGAAACGCAGCAAATCCTCACATTTGAGAAGTTGGAACTAGTGAATGCTTGGCATTTCTGTTCGATTTAATGACAATGATCCAAATGTGTATCAGTTGATTAATCGACAAATTGTTATTGCCGTAAATTAAGCTGTAGTCCAAAGTCCATATATTATATTATTATATATTAACCAGCAATAGTAACAGAATAATTTATGTCGGAAAAGACCTGTATAATCCACTGGGTGATCCCAGAAAGTGCATATAATGTCATGAAATAATCATGGTATCAGGGAGCTGCAGGGTGGATTAGTATCTTGAATTACATGATGTAGTAATTTAAATGCTGACAGTAATTCTACGTAAAATATAAGCTCTAGCTAAAAAAAATGATGTTTCATGAAGTGATAATTGCATTTTCAAACTAATTTGAAGCTTTAAAACAACAAGTGATGCTCACCAAGTTATCTTGTAGGTGCGGTCCTTTAGGTAGGATTTAAGCAGGGAGAGGGAGCCTGAGACTCCCAGTTATTGGAGGAGGATCTGGTGGTTCACTGTGTCAGACACAGCAGAAAGGTCCAGAAGAATGACTACAGAGGAGAGGGAGGCTGCTCTAGCATGTGTGAAGTTCCTCCAGTTCAAAATGGAATTCAACTAATCGCTTAATATCTCTGTTAATATAATTGGTGTTTTGAATCGTGTTGGGCTGATATCCATTTATATTCTCATTAATAGCAATTAAGCAGCACTTAAACTTACTGTTACTTGCTGCTCAAAGGATTGACCCCAATATGTCATGTTTTATTTCCACAGGTGACCTCCTGCAGGGGACCAAGAGCTCTCTCTAAGGTTTATGGAAACCTGACCTCCTATTGGCGGAGAAGGTGAGGTTGTACTCATTTGTTTGTGCAGTCTGTTCTCCAAAATCGTCCTGTTTGCTTGATCCTCATTTAGCGTTAGGTGTCACAGATCTCCAGAAGGCCCATCAAGTGCTTTTTAAGGGGCCTTTTGTATAATGTATAACGCTAAATACACCACTTTGCAGTGATTAATAGCTCTTTGTCAGTGGTGTTAATATTTCATGAGGGCGTTCCAGTCTTTCAATAAGCTAACTGGAGGTCATTTTGGTTTCTTATTTGAGACTTTATTATTGAAATGCTCTTTATGTGGTTTACTGTGCATGAGCGTGTACTGCATGACTAACATTACGTATAGGATTACAACGTTACTGTGTTTCAGATCTCTAGCTACACTGGATCGTATCCACTGATCTGTAGTGTCTTTGGGTCACAATAACACATTTAGAATCTCGTTAATAATTTGTCTTATCTCAGAATTTGCCTTCATTACCTCACTAGGAGCAGCTCTCTCCGTCTCGCTGGAGAGAACAGCAACTCAGGAGTGATTATTGATTTCCTCGTTTGATGTCTTTGTTTTGTGTGCATTATGGCAGAACCTCACTGCAGCAGGGAGGTTTAGCAGCTGTTTGATGAACACAGACTGTTGTTTGTATCAGAACATGATGGCCCAGTTCAGTAAGGCTTCTCCAGGGATCCTGTGCAGTTTGGACCGGGAAAGGAAGCTGGGTCAGTGGAATATAGCCTGAGCGGTTTAAGTTGTAGGTTAACAAAGTACGCTCAAAGGTTTACCAGGTACCTCAGAGTCCACGAAAGAAAATATATCACCAGCAGCAATATTTTCTGTTAGTCCAGACATTATTTGTGCTCTAATCGCCTTTTGTCCACAAACACACCGTGGATCTGATGTTGGAAACGTCTCTGTTCTTTATGTGTCTTTTTTAAGAGAGCAGATCAGGGGTTCTTAGTTTCCAAGTTTGAAATATGTAATTAAGGACACAATGTACCAATTTGATTCTACATGTTCCTAATGTCAACAGGACTATATTAAATAATCACAAAAGATATCACCTAGTCTAGTAAAGTCTTGATTTAGAACAAGTCTCATCCATTCAGGATTAGTTTTAGGGAAAGTTATAAATCAAGAAGGAAGTCTTGGAGGAAAAGTGCAGCTCTATTGAGGAATAGGACATTTTATGCGTTACAATCTAGAGTTGTGGTTGTAGCACAGCAAGTGGTAATATTTAAAGCGCTAGCTATCAAATGAAACCAACAATTTGTTATCTGTCAGCCACACTTTGCAGCATGGCCTGTGAAACATAGAATAGTGATATTTCTAAATTCTTAAAGTTAGATTTTCAGTTGATCACTGTTTCCTCCTCGTGCCAGCTGGGGAGGTCGCCCAGGCTTGGTGGCTTGTTTATGCCTACAGGCTGGTTAGCCAATCGCATGGAAACATTTACACAAGACTTATTTATTTATATTCGTTCTTTGTTTAACAACCAGCAGCACTAGTTTGGCTCCTGATTAGACATATCCATCCATCACTCTCCAAGGCAAATTGGCAATATCTGTCATCAAGACTGCTTCAGATAAATACTACAGGTATGTGCCAATTCAAAGTATGATATAGTCTTGAGTTTTTCCTTGTAGTGTTGGGTTATGTCTTAAAACAGTCAGCTTGCGTGTATTCTATGAGTTGACTCTTAACGTGAACAAGTCTTGGTCCAGTTGCGAGTCCAGTCTTGATTTTTTTTGCAATTCAGGTCTGATTTGAGTCTCAGTCACTGGGCACACAGTGGAATCAGTCAGTTACTCCGGCCTCTGGGTATTTATAGGTGGGTATAAATAGGGATGTAAGGTGATTATAGTCTGGACATTCAGTTGATGTATCTCTGGGCAAACTGGTGTTGTTGCTTGTATTCTCCTGTCAGTTTCCTGTTATCAGGATCACATTTAACTCTATAAAGATGTTCATTGTGTCTTAACACAAATTCACTTTTAAAAAATATATAATTTGGCTTGTCAGCGGCACTTTGAGGGAGGTGGCTTGTTATGTTGCGGAGAGTATTTAAGGAATATGAGATGTCAAGTTCATAGGATTTTTAGCCATGCTAGCATTGTAGCTCTTTGCATGGCGATGTCAGTTAGTTGCTCATGAAATTTTGTACATGAATTCATGGTCCCCAGAGGATAAATGTCACTGACCTCAGTGATCTGCCCTTTACTCCTACCATCATCAGGTCAGAATATCAATTTGCCCAATAATTTATATGACCAAATACCTGCAAATCTAATGACACTCATCAGTCTAAGTTGTGCTAAGGGCTAATTAGCAAATGTTAGAATGCTAACACACTAAATCAAGATGGTGAAATGCAGCGGAATGTGAGATATTTTCATTTTGCCCTGAAAGCAGCTTTTCCTATTTTCCATCCCATGTACAAGCAAAAGCAAAGATACATTTTTATTATCAGAAACCTCAAGTTTTCAACAGGTTTTCAAATTCAATCTGAAATAGTTTAATTAGTAGTTACATTTGTCACATTTACTTTGGAAAGTGAACCAAAGGCTGTTACTAACAAGCCTTTGGGCTGTGTTTGTAAAAGGAAATTACATTTAAGTTCATTTGTTGATGGGAACATTATCACCTAAAAACCTTTTATTTATATAAATGAAAAATATTGTGTATGTGTATATGTATACATATATGTGTATAGGTGTATATATATATATATATATATATATATATGTGTATATGTTTACATATATATGTGTATATGTATACATATATGTGTATATGTTTACATATATATGTGTATATGTATACATATATGTGTATATATATATATATATGTGTATATGTATATATATGTGTATATGTATATATATATATGTGTATATGTATATATATATATGTGTATATGTATATATATATATATGTGTATATGTATATATATATATATGTCTATATGTATACATATATATATATATGTGTGTATGTATACATATATGTGTGTATATGTACATACAATGTCATTTCCTAATTGTAATATTTTGAGATATGAAATGCATTTCCCTTTTTTACTTAAAATAATTTGTAGCACTCTTTCATTTTCAGTAACTGCACCTCCCACTCTTCCCACTTCTCATAAATTCACATACACACATGTACAGGCGGTGCATTTGAAGGCAGCCCATCAGTATTCAGTGCAGCATCAGGCAGCTAAACGGTAAGAAGGTGGAGCGCTGGTGTGGTTGAAGAGCAGCATTTCTAGATTGACTCTTGCCTTGCCCATGTACTCCCTCCCTTCCTCTGCTCCGTCTTCCTGCCTGGACATCAGCAAAAACTGGACTGGAGCCTGAGCCTCCATCCTCTCTGCTCCATCTCTTCCCCTCCTCCACTCAGCCTCGCTTGTCCGTCTCTCTCTGCCCTCCCTCTGTCGGTTTTTTAACCCTTTATTCACCACGCTGTCACCAGGAGGCTTGTGGCAAGAGGCTTGATAGTTACATAACCACTGCAGCAGCGCTTGGGACGCTGTGCTAATTCGTGTGTGTGTTTGCGTGTGTGTTTATAGGTGCTGCCTGTCGTAAAATGTATGTTTCCGCTCAACAGTCAAATGTGGAGATGAGTCCAGCCGGCATCCATTCAATAGTCTCTTCCTGTCTCTCCGTCTGACACTCTCTGTCCTTCTGTTTGTTTCCAGCTGTCTGGGAACTTTAGCTGTTTATCTGTTCTCACGTCTTGAAGAAGGATCTTTGGTTTATATCCTCAGTGCCTGGCATGGATGGTTCTACAGGGTGGCTACATTTAAAAATTCACATTGCTCCAAGATAATTTGGTAGTTCATTCTTTCAAGAAATCTCTTTTAAATTCAGTTTGTTGTAATGAATGTATATAAACAAGACAGTCTACAGCCATGCTACTGGCTGTGTGAGGCTGTACTTAGGCACAGTGGGGTCTCCAGCTAAATGCTAACATCAGCATGCTAACATGCTCATGATGTTGACGTTAAGCAGGTATGATGTTTCCACATTCACCATCTTAGTTTAGCATGCTGACGGTAGCTTATTAGCACTAAACACAAAATACAACTAAGGCTGTCAGGTTTGCAGCTATTTAGTCATAATTGTATTCATGTCATGTATTGAACAAATTTAAATTTTGACCTGATGATGACGTGAGAGGAAAGTATAGCAACAAAGTTGCTACAATTTTTCAGAGGGAAAGATGAATGGCTGTTTCTCACTGCAATGCTGCTTGGGATTTGTAATTCTGGCATGATATTTTCCTGTACTCGAGCTTGTATCTTTTAGTTTTGTCAGTGAACTAGATTTTCTTCAATGCCTTTGCAAGTAGTTTGTACTGATGGTTCAACAGCGAGAGCTTCATGCCCATTCAAGAGTTGGACACGCTCAAGTAGCCAGTAAGCACATATTAAATATAACATTTACCTCTGGATTCCGTGATACCTGATACCTCACACCTCCCTCTCCACTGCTCCGTAGGAACTTACTTTTCAAGTAGGCTGTGTAGTAGATGGTAAATACTCTTTCCCTTCAAGGTGAACCCTTCTTAGACCTGATTGGACGAGCACACGCCACCACTGGCCTGTCACCGTTTTTTTGCTTCTGTTTTGGAAATCAAATTTCTCCTATGAGCTGAAATACTCTAAATAAACTTAAAACGGCTGTGTAGTCATGGAGTCGCGCTTCACGTTATGTCTACACGAGGCCTACTTTGTAGTTAACGTTGTAAACAAGGTCAGAGAGCCAGTGAGTCATGTCATCATGAGTATAGCTCATTTATTGATCTGGCTGAGGGATTCCTTCTATTCTTAGTCTGTGTTTTACAGCCTCTTGCTGATAGTTAAAGCAGGTATTACTATTAAGTTATGTGCACTACATTGTTTTTCAGAGGTGTTGCACTATTGAAATTTACAGGAGAATAATTACTGCCAACAGAAAATCTTCCTTGTGCAAGAAGACAATTGAGGTCATGATAAGAGAAGGACAGAAACAGTTTGGTGTGAACCGGCACTCTGTGTCTCAGGAGTGTTACAGAGGTAATAGGACTCCCTTTAGTTTGAGCTCGATACTTTAGTCTTTAGCTGTGCTAGCTGCGTGACTCTAGGCATGGCGACGGCTGTGTAGACTCTTGTTCCGTGATCATTCCTGAATGGAGTTTAGAGGTCGGCTGTTTTATTTTCAATGCGATTTATATTTCAAATGGAATACGGCCCAATGAATGCATACACAGTGTTTTATAAGACCAAAGTCAGTGTTCTCTGTCTGTTTTTAGTTTTACTAGATGATTGTCAATGTCCATTTGATTTATTATTATACATATAACATATATATATAACACTTTAACATACTCAGATGTCCTGGTGGGAGACCAGATTTGTCCTTTTTCATCCTTGTAAAAAATGTTAAATATATATTTAATTTAATATATTATCTTAAATTATAAAAAAAAAATTATTTCATGAAGTTGATTTTTATTTCAGTTTTCCAGAAACATTGCCCGTACCTTGTCTTTGTTACTTTCAGTTGGCAACACGTTCTCTATAAGCCCATTTCACAGTGCCAGGCCATTACCTCACCACTGGTGACATTGGATAGTCCTTGTATCGCCCCAGATATTGAAGATTGAACCAGAGTACAAACTGTTACATGGGCTGTCAGATGACAGGCAGCGAGCTCAATCCCTACTAGCGCCACATGACCTGTGGCTGACCGTGACCTCTGACCTCCCTGTGGGGTGGGGGAAGAGAACGAGAACATTTCCCGACAGAAAAAACGATGAACTATGATATTAATATCTTTTGCTGTTATTTACATCGTAGTGTGTGTTCTGGGAGCTGAGCAATAGCATACCTGGCTAACTCACACAGTTACACAAAATAGATATTGATTCAAAACGGGCAACAGGAAAGGAACCCCTCCTCCAACGAGGAACAAACAATGAAGCAGTAACTTGATTCTTGTGCAGCCACCCAGAGCAACTCTGGAGGCAGTCATGATCAGATAACTGAGTCATCCTGCATTGGTTTGCTTGAAAACACGACTCACATTGCGAGCCTGTACAGGCAAAGGCATCTTTGGACCTGGTCGTTTCGTCAAAATACCTGGCAGTTAGGGTTAGGGTTAGAGAATACAAAATCAAAGCAAATACAAAATCTGACTGCTATGTGTGTTTTGATCAATCGCTGTTCTTATGCTATGAAGACTCTGCAGAATGTCTGATGAGTTTGATATTGGAGCATTGCTGCAGGTTATAAGAGTCCCACCCTCATCCATTCATCTATGTAGTGGTGGAATAATAGTAACTAGCTACATGTACTCAAGTACAGTTGTGACGTACTTAACTTCTTGTTTATATTGAGCATTTTCTTTATGGAAAACCACATGAGGAGCACATTTCTCTTCCTTGTTCGTATCCGTTCTCTACTTTGTTTTGCTCTTCACAATGGCTCTTAAAAACCTGTCTATGCATACGGCTGTTCCCGGGGGTTTCCTCTGTTTGTTCTCTCTCTTCTCTGTTTGAGAAGAGAGAGAGAAGATGAGGGTTGTGTTTTTATTTTTTATTTTCATACTAAATTCGGTTGCAGACTCCCTATTTGGATCCACACATCAGTTCACATTTGACTCTCCTGCTCCATGCCCCAGCGAGCAGCGAAGAGGGCTCACGGCACTACAAGTTCAGCTGATACCCTCACTCGTTTTCTTTCACTCCCCCGATACCCCTGCATCTACTGCTCTGCCTCTTCTTTCTCTTTCTAAATCCAGCTCAGATTACTGCACCTTCTTTGAATAAGTCTCCCCTGTTCAGTACTCTCTCCCTCTCTATTTTGCACTCTCACTTCACAAGTTCCTTTTCGCTTGTGTGCGTGTTGCACATTCTCGCGGACGTCCCACGACTCGACTGTGGGATGGACAGCTGACACTGCGTCACCCTGCCAGCCTTCTTGCTGCTGTGTAAAGCATCAGTCACATGGGCGGTTTAATGAACGCGTGTGTGAAGTCCGAACAAGGCAGCTCTGTCTCCTGGCAACATCCAACAGCCTGCTCTATCCGCGCTGCACCGTGAGATGAATCACATCTCTGTCCTGATGTGTTCAGCTGCCGTTCTGGCCCTGTGGCTCTCTCTATTCCACTCAGGAACGGTCTGGCTGTCTGAGAAGCTCCACGCTTCGGCCCGAGCTCGCCGCACCTCCTCCCAGCCTTCTCCCTCACCTCCCTCCTGTCACGTCCCTCCCTGCCTCCGTCTCAATCTCGACTTCGCCTCCCCTCCTCCTCTTCTCCTCCCTGCTACTGTTGTCTCGCTCGGTTTCTCTCCGTCACTCTCTGCTCGCTCATATCTCAATGAAAGACCTCCCTCTGTCTTTCTCCTTGTGTGTCCTCTTTTACTCAGTCGGTAGAAGAGGAGGACACGCTGTGCTTATCAAACAGAATCCATAGACAAGCATGCATCGTAAATCAACTGTGTATCAAACATCAGATGAAGGCTTTTAGTAGAGTTAATGGCAGACATGCCACATTCATTTTAAGTGCAGCCTTAGTGTATTTTTTTTTTAGATTACCTTACATTTCTAAATATAAAAAACCCCACAAAATTAGGTTTTGGTCTGCAACGTGCTGTTGTCTAATCAGTCAGGAGATAGTGAGTGCTTGCTAATGTGCTGGAGTAAAGTTAGTTCATCTCTGTGAAATCTTCTTACAGTAACAAGCTTACATGTTTTTTGTGGTTCCAATTCAGTGCTTTGAAAGGCTCGTCAACTCTGGACCTTCTGATTGTGTCAGGAACATCAGGAGTTCTCTTTAACTCTCTCTTTAAAAAGCATTTTCGTTTATCATTATTCATGTTGCTGTGAACTCAGACACAGGAGCGCAGTGCATTTGTAATGAAATCTATACTTTTTATTCTTTATGTCACCACCGCACAAACTAATGCATTTGTCCCCATGTAGAAACAAACAGTGCAACAACATTGGTGTGCTGCGAACGTGCCAGTATATAGTATCGTAATTGCAGTTGCATATCAACATCACATTCTTCTCTTCACTTTTTGTCCTCTCGGTCTCGCACGTCCTATCCGTTTCTTTGCTCTTCTTCCTAGCTAGCACCCTCCCCCTCTAAAGCCACTCAAGTGGCACACTGCAGGATTATCCCTCAGCCTCTGAGACATGCTGGTTTGGTCAGACTTATCGTCCTCTCTGCGTTCACTTTGGCCATAGAGGTCAAAGTTGCAAAAAATAAAATTTGCAACGCATTAAAGTGCCAGCCGCAAAGGACACATTTGGACTACAAATTCATTCATACATCCGCAAGGAGTCTTCTCGGGATTGTTTTTCCCTTTTTTTCAATGATGAAGCCAGCCGTGGTAAGTGAACGTGCGGAGCAAAGTTAAATCACTTGCAAATGTGCAAAAGTTTGAATCGTAATATTTTTTTCCAGCCTTGGGCAACAATACCGCCTCTGCATTCACAACAGACTCCTAAAAGACTTTCGATTACAAAAGGGATCGCTTTGACAGCAGCAAGTGTTGTGGTCAGTGAGTGGGTTGTTAACAGTTTCCAACTGAACGATGCATCCAAAGGATAAATGGGTCTTGTGCAGACCGGCTGTTCCTTTTTATGTTTCACCTTTGTACGCAATCTTTTACTCATGAATGCAATAGCTTAGGTGTTTCTTTGCTTTGTATAGACCTATTTCATTATTCTGTCCCATTTATATCAAAATTGCTTTGCAAAAAACCTGAGTGATATTAGAAGCAGTACTCCGTCCTCACTACTTCCTCACCAGTTGATACAGAGGGGAATGGGAGATGTGTTATATAACGGGTGGTGGTTGTTGTCTAGTAGGCTTTCAAATAGAACGCCGGAAGGTTGTGAGTCCAATACCAGGCTGCTCCGAACTACACTCCCCGAGCAAGGCAGAGGGTGTAGTTAGTTCTCTCGCTCTGGATAAGAGCGTCTGCTAAATGACCTGTAATGTGCTGTAAAAATTGAGGTGGATTGACCTCAATAACTATAAGCCCCTCTCCTTACTACTCCCACCCCCCATTCTTATCCATCTCATGGGACACACAGCAATCTCCCATAATGGACCAAAAGTGAGACTTCTCTGTGGTGTGTTCTCTGTGTTGTTTGGCCTAGTGAGCTAAGTCTGGTGGCTGTTATGTCCACACTGTCTTTACACAATTCAAAGCTTCTTCAGCTCTCACCCATCCTTCTGTAGTTTTGAGATTGTCGATAAAACTTTGAATTTTTTTAAATGCGTGCTTCCGCTATCTGGGAATTATCGTGTTAATCCAAATTCTCTCTAGACATCATCAAGTGTGTGTTGGTTTAAGTGTGCAAGTTTTGGTTAAGCCTCTGGATGTATTGCTTTTTGTTATGAGCTGGGATTCTGGCATCGTCCCCGAGCTTAACTGGCTTTGGTGTCACCTGGTGTTGTGGTCACGGATGCAGAAGCCGATTGGAGGAATGGACTGATGGACAGGTAGACGGACCAATGGTGTTTCTTTATGGCTGAGATTAAGACATGCTACTTTAGGGCTGCTTAGCTGCATGGGGCCTTCTTGCATCACATAGTTGCGTTTTTATGTCATATGTCTGTTTTTGTTTTTTCTTCTTCAACGAAACGTAAACATTTTTTTTTAACCTAATAAGGTTTTGTTTCAGACAGATGGTGTCTTAAACTTCTGCTGTTTTTATGATGTCTGTATTTACTGAGGATAGAGCCTCAGACTAATCTCACAAAGTGGAAGCACTGTCATCAAAGCTGAGTAAATCAGCTTTTTTGAAATGTTCATGTTAAGTAAATACAAACATAAATACATGGTTCCCTTAAAAAACAGAGCAAACTAAGTATGAGCCAGTTTGTTTAACGTATCTGCACCTTCACATATCCATTGCAAACGGGCTTTATTATAACAATATGTTTGACCCCTTTTGTTACTATTGTACATATATATGATACAAAACATTCTTTGGGCAGTTGGATGTGGTGATCATCCTCAATGTGGAGTCCAACTAGGGAATTTGCAAGAATGTTGATTTTTAAAGGAATAGTTCTACATTTTAGGGACATTTATTTCCTTTCTTGCCATGTCAAACTATTCCTTTACACAACTCCTAATTTCAATGGATACTGTATGTCCTCTGGACAGGAGGAGGAATGTTGTGGGGGGATTGAGTCCATTCCTTAGCAGAGGTCAGGGTGGTACTGTGATTGAATGTCTCTTCATTGTCGTCATTGATGCAAGTGGGGTCTTGTATTTGTCGTGCAGGTTGTGAGGGGGGCTAACATGCCTCCTCAGTGTCCCCATTTAAAAAAAAACAGAAAACTGAGGGTTTGTCCCAACAGATGAAGCTATGATAATGGTTAATGAACATATACAGAGGGGATCATAGAGGGCATTTGTGTAATGTTTTGTAATGATAGAGATCTATAGGTTTGAATTAGGACATTATCAGTCAATCTTTGGCAAAACCTTCAGTATTCTATGTTCAGTGAAAGGTTGTCTTCTTTTTTTTTTTACCAAAAAGAGACACAGTATGCAGTTTCATATTGTATCAAACCCTGCAGGTACGGTAGAAGAGTAGAGTGCACAGAGAATTGCTCTGTTTTGTTTTTTCTGAGCCCTCTTCTCAGGAAAAAAAGAGATGAATTACCAGAAAATGACATTGCTGCGGATCCCAGTGCAACTTAAGGGCTCAAATGGTCTCTGATTCAGACACTGGCGGAAAGAGTTCTTTGGTATTTTGTGTTGTGCACTCTGGAATTAGCCAGTGCATGAAAGCCCCGACTGTTAGGAGCCCCACAGACTGGTGTGATGGCTGGTGACAGTAACCGAGGCTTTTTTGTAAAATACAGCTTGGCTCAATCAGTCGATGTTCTCTAGAAAACACTGAGTGAGCAGGAGCAGATTGCCTGTTCTGCAGCTGACACTAGAACCAATCACACTAGGTACGAATGTTCCCCTGATAACATTTTTGATGAGTAGACCCCTTGTGAAAACACAGTGTGTTGCAGGAGCTGCTACTAAAAATACTTTCCCTTCATAGGGTGACCTCGTAGTCGCAGGAGTCTTTATTCACATAAGGACAATTATGTTGTTATATTGTGAATAAGGAAGAGGGAGGTCAGACCGTTTCGAATTGAGCCTAACGCAGAGAGTCACTTTTCATGACTCATTCCAGGGAGGAGGGATGTTGCAGGAACTAGTTTGCACTTGACTGCAGAAGGAAGTTGAAGGATGAAGCGCACAGGGCACTGGTAATATTTGAACAAAATATTCCTTGCGCTGCAGCAGACTGTAGATTGCAGACTCAGCTTCTAATCTGAAATGGCCACGACTCATTCTGCGACCTCTATCTAGCACGCTGCTTAACTAACACTGAATTTGCATTGGGAACACTAGAAATCAATCCATCATTGAACTGTGCTCTTAATAACATTTTAAGAAACTCGTTATCATTTTAATTAAAAGCTATAATAAAGTGTTGCACTGTTGGGCAACGTGCAGAAGTAGATAAGCACAATCAACCTCATTTATAACTGTTGAGACTGAGAAACCATGTCAGAGCAGGAACATTATCAACAGAACCTCATTATTATTATTATTATTATTATTATGAAACTCGTACAATAAATTGGATTGTCATATTGGGTGTTGCAGTGCAATAAAGAGCTCTCCGTCAAGGGAAAGCCATTAGTCATGTGAGCAAAATGGATTAGGCTTCAAACTGAGTTCAATACCGATAAAGCGTCTCGCAGTCGCTTCTGTTTTAACCACGGTGGTAAGATATCGACCAGACGTCAACAAATAAATATAAATAACCTTTAACGCTGGAGGAACTCCAGCAGGAACTTTATTCCGTAGGGTTTACAACGTAATAGGTGATTAACCCACATCATTAAAGAACATTTATAGGTGTAAAAATAGCTGTGTTGATCTTGTATCAGTGTATCTATTTCGTTCTATTTAGGGTTACCTAATTTGGTTTATTCCCCTTTTAAATTTAAATCAGAAAACAAATGTAATTTGCAATTTTTTTTTTTTTTTTTGGGTTACTGGTGCGATATGACAAAACATTAAAGATTTCACAGATATGACAAAAATAGACAGTGGTACAATATAAACAGGGAGACAAAAGACAAGGATGACGCACAAAACGTACTATATACACTATATACAACAGACTGAATATATTAATAGAGGTATTATAATGACAGTAATAGTAATAATGGTGACAATTACACAATTCTATGTTTATACACAAGTGTATACGCAGTGTAGCGTGTGTACTGTGTGTGTACTGTGTGTGTTGCTGTCTCAGATGTAATGTGTCAAAAGAACGAGTATTTGCACAGTATGAAGCGTTCGGGGTCAGAGCTGTGTGATAGCCGTGATGCTCCACTCTCTCTGGTATCTTTTCTAGGACACGCCAATATAAGATGCCCCATCTCATTCCTCCGGGCACGCCGCTGTATGCATGGTGGAGGAGACTATTTATATCTCATTATAATAAACTTCTCAAATAGAAACCCTCACACCGAAAGGTTTCCTCCGGTTGCCAGGGAAAATTGCTCCGTTGCTTCTCGTCAGTGATACTCAGAGGCCAGCCTGGTCTTCTAATGTCTGCTCATGCACATCCACTGTACTTCTCTGTTCCTGTATTTGTGTGATGTAAGGTCACTGTCTCACATTGTTACTGTTCTCTTTGTGTCTTTCAGTGCATGAGGAACCCAGCTCTGCTGCAGAGGACAGGTTTAGTCATTAGAGTACTTTGCCACATCCAGGAAAATGTCTGGCTCCTACGATGAATGTGCAGGTGCTGACGACACCATGGACAGCTTCTGGGAGGTACAGACCAAACCGTCGTGTCTATTCTGATGGGCTCTTAACCTGCAGTCCAAGTCCTTACCCTCATCGTCTGTGTCTGATAGTGATGTGGGCTGTGAAGCCCGAAAGAGTCAAAGCCTAAAACATGAAAATTAGATTATTGTCACCAAGTTCTCACAGGACAATTAGTCTCAGAAGTTGTGGTGATGCTGTTCAATACCCACTGAGGCTCAGAGCAGACGGTCCCTCTGCAAGGGCATTAAAAAAAAAAAAATCAAGCATGGCCTTACACTTTAAAGCATAAGCAATCTTGCTTGAAGATGGATATTATTCCCAAAGCTGTCTTGTTTGTACTCTTTATGCTTATCTACACCAACCAGCTGCTGGCTGGGCGGTATCATTCTTCTCATCATACAAGCGTATTACCCAAAATGTGGATCTATTGCTTGAATTAGGAGCTTCTTAAAGGTGACCTGGTTAGGAATTCATCCACCTCATTAAGCAGAACTGCAGCTAAAAATATTTTATGCAAATGCAGAGTTGCAGGCTGAAAAGAAAACAATGGTTAAATTTAGGCCAAGCTATAACCAGTCTTTTGTATAACTAGACTATAATACATAGTTGCCACTTGTCTGTAGTGTCTGTAAAGCCTTTTTGGTTTGACACATTCAGCTTCAAAAGGAAATGAAGAGTAATTATCCAAACAGACATTCTTGTATTATTCTCAATTTCAAATTCTATTTTGTGACCATGCGCGTACATTTTTGACGTAATTATTATAATTAAAGTTTCCCGTGTTTTGGTTAATGAAGCCCATTCTTGCCGGGAATGAAAAAAATCCTAAAAGTTAGGAATGATTTTTAGATTTAGTTCTACTTTGTTATTAATATTTTGTGTATCCTGCCGAATTTTTATAGATTTCATATAGATTTTCACAAAAGAAAACGAGACGACTACAACAAATACTTTGTTGGTGTAAATGGGCTTCCATCATTTACTTAATCTATTTGGACGCAAACTAAATGGACTTGACAATAAATACTTTGTTAAAGCCGTGAGTTCCAAATGTGAACGGACAAATGTCAACAGTCTTTTTCTTCTTTGAGAGAATAGTGCAGTTTATTTTGTCAGCTTATGTATTGTTAATCATATTTGTTGTAATTGTCATCACAACTAATCTAAACATCATACAAGTTCAATCCATCCTCACTTCTTGTGCTGAGATGCAGCATGTGTACTTTTTACCCCCGCCAAATTAGCGTTAATGAATTCCCTCAGTACAGACTCTTCTTTGTATCGAGGCTCTTAGCCATGGAGACAGAGACAAAGAGCTCAGTCATCAGTCATCAGTCGCTCTGAGGCGGCCTTTCACCACATGCACCTGCCTATAGCATCTGTATACCAGCAACACAGCTCGGGTCAGCCTATGGTTTATAAATGCCAGATAAAAACTTTATTTCCTGCTTTTGTCATCAGTAATGTTGATATTTGATACAACTGAGCAGCGAAGCCCAAATCAAACTCAATAAAACCATAAAAAATAATCACCACACTGTGTAAATACAGGTCAAGCGTGTGTTCATGTGTAGAACCAGTCCACCTGCGTGTTGTTGTTGGTGTGACTTGGCAATATGTCACACAGGCCAAAACTCACACCGTCGCACACCTGTCTCACTGCCTGCCCGCAGCTCTCATCTCAAACAGTAACCACACATGCATGCTCGTGTCAGGACCAATCACAGTGCAGCGACGCGACCAACACATTAGACAGGCTTATGCATGTGATGATGCATGTGCGACAGTATGTATTTACAGCGCATGCACACGCAGTCTTTGGATTCTATTCATTTCCATCTCTACCTCGACGTCCACCCGTTAGAATCTGTCTGACTGCATTACACCACTCAAGAGGATTAAAGCAGTTACACACACACATTCGCATACACACACAAACACAAGCCCATGTCATTGCATAACTACACATGCACAGGCACGAGCAAACCCCCCCTCCCCCCTCACTACCCTCCCTTCATCATGCACCATGAGCTCACGCCCCCTGCAGGCACTGAAGAGGCGGAGCCACATGGCCTGGCACTGTTCTTTTAAGGCGGTATCACTTAAGGTGGCAAGATCTAAAAGGAAAGGCAGTAAAATAATTTTTGGCAGAAAAAAACTGAATATCTGACTGAAAAATGAAAAAGGACTTTTAATCAGAAAATAAATGAGGCTGAAGCTGTTTGCATGGATTTAAAATGTGCATATCATATATTGTAATTAACTGAACTTAGTGTATATTTCAGGATATACTCAGGGATATGCTTAAAAATATCTGAAACACTGTTGGTTAACATGCATTATAGGGTAAAAAAAAATCTGCAGATACCTACAATCAGTAAGGACACGATTGCCTTATTTTGGACGGGGTATTTGCTTTAACAACTAAATGTATTACTCTACTAACACATGAAAAATTGTGTTGATTTACGCACAATCATAATGTACAGAAATTATAGGAAAAAAAATGTTTTTTCATTAATGAAACATTCTGTATATTTTGATGTATTGTCTTTCTTCTGTGATATATGTAAAGACATATTTGCTTTTGTTTCCTTTTAACCTATTTGTCTCTGTTTTCTCAGGTGGGGAATTACAAACGTGCTGTCAAGAGATTTGATGATGGCCATCGGCTCTGCAATGACCTCATGGGCTGCCTGCAGGAACGTGCCAAGATTGAAAAATCCTATGGTGATCAGCTAACTGCATGGTCTAAGAGATGGAGACAGCTTATTGAGAAAGGTCAGCATGTGGGATGAGGTCAATAAAATAAATAGTTCAACAAACAAATGTACTTTACGCAGTTTTTCAATTTGCCAAAGCTCCGTTTACACAGTTGGATGATAGCTCTCTTGTAATATTTGGCTGCGTGTTATTGCACTAAATATTTGATCTGGAGTGAATCATTTCACCCCCCCAGGCCCGCAGTACGGCTCTGTGGAGAGAGCCTGGCTGGCTGTGATGACCGAGGCAGAGAAGGTGAGTGAGCTGCACCAAGATGTGAAGAACAACCTGGTGAACGAGGACGTAGAGAAAGTGAAGAACTGGCAGAAGGAAGCCTATCACAAGCAAATGATCGGAGGCTTCAAAGAGGCCAAGGAGGCAGAGGAAGGCTTCAAGAAGGCCCAGAAACCGTGGGCCAAAAAGCTCAAGGAGGTGAGGGCGATGGAAACAAATGTATATGAATTATCATCGCTGTTCTCGATGTAACGGAACACGTTGTACGCACTTCATGAAACAGCTGCTTCCTTGTTCTTTCTGGGGGGGATACACAAAGTAACAGCAGGCCTTTCTGGTCTTTGAAGTCGTATTTAAACCGACTTTTTGTTGATTGATTGATATATATATATTTTTTTACGTGTCCACTACTCTACTGTTTTGGTTCACTCTCACCACTCTCACTGTGTCGTCTTTTTGTCGCAACAGGAAGCTGCTTTCAGCGAAAACACTCAAAAAGCCCACTGTACTCTACATAGACAGACAAAGTTGGAGACCATAGTCGAGCAGTTAGCTGCTAAAGAGACAGATATTTCCCTCAGGAGTTGATAGAGATGAAAAACGGAGCATGTTAAAGAGAATGAATATTGCATTTATATTCATCAGGTGTCCAGAAACACGACTCCGAATGAATGATAATGTTGCTCTAAAACAGCTGTTTGCTAACAAGTTCACCATATCAACTTAAAAGGGTGATAATATCTAAATGTTACCTTTGACAACTTGTTTCCGCTGCACCTTGTTTCTGAATTTTGATCAAGTCTCTAAAGAGAGAGCAGTACGCTGTGCTAATGATTTCATCAAACCTGGAGCCTCTCCATGACACTGTGTATGATGCCACTCATGGTGGTTTCACTAGCGCATTTCCTGATTCACAGCTCTGCGAGCTACATTTAAATGCAATTCATTTGCCTGTGATCTTTCAAACAAAAGACTCAGTTACACAGTGGATAAAGTCTTGATTTGTTAGCTGAGGTAAACACTTTATAGAAACTAACTTCACTGCCTAAAACCATGTGATATATACAGTCGCACTGTGTTCAAGGTTGTTTGGGTTTGTTGCTTTGGGGCTGGCGCTGTATGATATGAAAGAACATCAACCCTGTCAGAGCCAGGTCTGCCTGGGTTGTCTTGACTCTACTTTGAAAACATGAATTGATGTGACGTCCTTCCTTGTTTCCCTTTGGTCACATTAGACCAAATATATGTGGGAGGCTGACAGTGCCTGTGTTTGGACATGCAGATGGAGGCAGCTAAGAAATCCTACCACATGGCCTGCAAGGAGGAGAAGCTGGCTGCAGCCCGAGAGGCCAACGGCAAGACTGAGGCTTCTGTCACAGCAGACCAGCAGAAGAAGCTCCACGAGAAAGTGGACAAATGCAAACAGGATGCGCAGAAGGTGAGAACGTGGGAAACCAAGCGAAGACATGAAAGTCTTTTTTAGTTTGTTTAGTTCGAAGCTAGTGGAAAAACAAAGATGTCAAGAAAAAAAAAAATGTCTCTGTTCAGGCCTGTCTGATGAAGAGCAGTTGTAGTTGCATTGATCAGTAGATGTAACAAACCCACACAAAGTATCACCTTGTCTTATCTTGCTGGCCCCGGCTCTTTCTCACTGCTGCTTTATATTGGTGACCTGACAGGGTTTAAATGGCTAATTATCCGGCTAATTGATCCCGTCATTTTGACAAATTCTTAGTCAAATAAACCGTTTAAGGTGTTGTGATAGATGGATGCAGTTTGAGGAGTGGATTTTCATATTTTTAATGTGATGATTTTGGCTGTAGGAACAGATAATTACCACATTGCCAGTCTTCAGTTATCTGTGTGTTTTCTGTCTTAGGCTAAAGAAAAGTATGAGAAGTCTCTGGAGGAGCTGAATAAATGCACCCCGCAGTACATGGAGTGCATGGAGCAGGTGTTTGACCAGTGCCAGCAGCATGAAGTTAAGAGGCTGACCTTCCTCAAGGAGGCCTTGCTGGACATCAAGCGCCATCTTAACCTCACCGAGAACCCAAGGTTAGCCGGGCGGAAGGAGACTGTTGGATTTAGGTTTCATAGAGCTGCTGGTTTAGGATCACTGACTGTGTTTTCTAAAATAAATCTTAAAATCCTGTTATGAGCCGTGGAAACTTTTCCTCATGTATTGATCGCATTTTTATCGACTGTATATTCTTCTGATTTACCTGCATCTCTGTATGCGTCTTGCTACAGCATCAAGTTTTACCCCTGCAGTGGGGTTTTTTTTTTCTTTTTTTTTTAACTATTATTGCCCCTCATTCAGATGTAACATCAGTGAATTCATAGTTATACTGTATGCGACACGGTAAATAATCCTTTGATCATACTGTACCTTTCCTTTTCATCAGAAACACATTTTGTAATAGATTAGCTTGATTTGTTGTGTCACATTCAGCACAGTTCGCTTCAAATTGATTCATCTCAACACACTTCTCAACCAGGCATGCGTTTCTCATTAGCGTTGAGACTCACCGCGCTAATTAATTGATTATTCAGTCAATTTTCTTCTGTTTCTGCCAAACTGAATTTTGTTCAGAGTGAATGCTTGTCACATCCTGCGTGCAGCAACAAAGCAGCGACACAAGTTAATGTGTGTTTTTCATGGTCTTTAACCGAACCTGCCTTTGGTTGGATGATTCAAGCCCTTTGCTGTGTAGTTAGTCTCGACTGGTGTCATTTATCACGTTGAATATGTTTGATTCATTTCAAAGTACAGTATTTCACGCCTCTCCTTCACTATTCATAACCTCACCTGCGTTGCCCTGAGCAGCAGTTTCTTTTGGGGAAGAAAACGTGTGATAGTTAAGTTGTAAGAGGAAACGCTTTTGTGCGCGTCCCTAATGCACCACATGGAATAAGATTAGCCTCATGATTTTATGTATAATATGAATAATAATCCGGTGACACGCAATGAGTGCACGGGCAGAATGTGCTCGGAGGAGCAGGCAGGTTGTCATTAGACAGCCACAGACAGCGGATGCCTTTCCTATTTGTGTCCGATCATTTGATTTATTGATTGCTGTCGCGATGCATTTCAACCAATACAATCGAATTACCCAGTCTAGCTTTGAGACTCGGGAACTGGCTTGTTTAGGTTCGTGAGCCAAAGTCATTATCATTAAGGCCAAAAATGTTCTGGATTCAGTGCGATCATGATCACCACCAAAGTCGAGTCAATATTGAATTGGCTTGAATTTAATTCAATTAAACATGCTTAAATATTCCTCCAGGATCACTGAATAAAAGTTTTTTACAAACAACATACCCTATACATACCCTATACCCTATCTTTCCTAAATCTAGTTATGAAAAGGAATTGTTCTGTTTTAAATTACTGTTCTAACTTTGTAAAACAACACTTGGATCACGTTGTGCTCTGTTTGTGCCTAATCTTTACGAGAGTGTATGAAGATGAATGCTTTCTCACTGCAATTCTATGTGAAACGGAGTCAGATTGGTTTACCCTGTAAATTAGGTAACAAAACTACCAGGTGAATGTGCCCTTTTCAATCTATTGCAGAGTTTTGGGAAGACTGTGGCAACACAAACAATAATATCTTCCTAAAGGATTATTAGGATTATTCAGGCCATATGCTTCAGCTGTTGAGGGCTTCAGCAGAAAACTCGGGGAGACACTTCAGTCTTGTCATGACCCAAAGTTGGATCTCTGTCAACCCAGAATTTGAACTACGTTGTGGATTCTGTCGCCAAATTGGCAGAATCCCCGGGTCTCTCCTGGCATATTCATTCTCACCATTTGTTCCATTTTCCTCTCCTCAGCTATGCCACAATATACAGAGAACTGGAGCGCACGATCCTAGGTGCAAACACACAAGAGGACCTGAAGTGGTTCAGCAACAACCACGGTCCTGGGATGCATATGAACTGGCCTGCATTTGAGGTGCAATGTTTAATCCTTCATACAGAAACATTAGAAACCTCTCCTCTTAATGTATTACTCCTCTTTATTCTGCTTTCACTCTTCCTGTCTTTTGTTTTTACTCTCGTCTCCAGGAATACAACCCAGACCAGGCCAGTGCTCCTCCAAAGAAGAAGAAACCAGACGGCGCCCCACCCACTCCGAGCACCGACCATGTGGCTCCACCTGGTGACCGTAGCAGGTCAGTAATCCATTGTTTACAATCGCATCAATCACATTGAAGCACACACTCTGTCTAATTATGAAATTATATTTTGCCACAAATGTCATCATTAAATTGTCTAAAGGGAACTAATATTTATTTAAGTCAAATTAAAATTCTTGAAGGGTTAGACTGCTTGATACTTATGTATTTGTGTTATTGTCTACGAATGAACAGACCAAAACAATGTCAGAATCAGAAATACTTTATTGATACTCGGGGGGGGATTGGGTTAAGTTACAGTTCCTCCATTCTAGAATAGAAATATATATATATATATATATATATATATATAGAAATTAAAAGAAAAATAGAAATAAGTATGTACAAATGTGTGCATTATGATACAATATATAACAACAATATATATGAAGAAGAAAAAATATATATATATACACGATTCTTGCATTTTAACACACTTACTGGCTTATAGACCCCATTTTTCAGCATTATTATTATTATTTACTCAATTAAATAACAATAATAATACTCAAAAATGGGGTCTATAAGCCAGTAAGTGTGTTAAAATGCAAGAATCGTATAAATAAGACTATTGCTTGAAATGTACAGTATAAATAAATGAATGCAGGATCAATTCCAGAGTAGATTCATTAAAAAGTTTGATGGCCACAGGCATGACTCATTTCCTGTGGCGCTCTGTGTTGCATCTCAGCGGAATGAGTCTTGAACCGAATGTACTCCTGTGCTTGACAAGCACGTCATGGAGTGGGTGGGAGACATTGTCCAAGATGACACGTAACTCGGACAACATCCTAGTTACGTGTGTTCGTTTTTTCATGACTTCCCTGTCCCTGTCTGTGGCTCTCACTCCCAAGCCCTTTGGTTCCTCCTGGATACATACATCTTTAAAAATGGGTCACACATATATATATATTTTTTTAAAGGCTTAGTAATTTCCTAAAGCAGGTGGGCACTGTAGATCTTAGTTAATGATACTCAAGCAGGACTAAATAGTGTATTCGTTGGGGACTATTTTCAGCTGAGGGTTTTTGATAGTGAGAATTTGCATCAGCTGGATCGTGCATGTGGGATCAATTCAAAATAAATGACATTGCCCATGTTCATCCTAAAGAGGAGCATGTCTCCCAGTCCAACAGTGAGGATAATTGATGTGTTTTTTTAAATAGTTTTTAACAGTTTAGATCTGTCGCACAGAGGAATAAGCGACACTGACGATACTTATTAGTAGGATCGATTCATCGTTGCTTTTGACCTTTTCATGTAATTTGTTGACAATTAGTAAGACTTTGCTTTTAGTATTTCGATTTTTGAACACCAAATCTCACCCTGCGTCTCCTCTGTCCTCCAGTGTGAGCAGCTATGAAAAAAACCAAGCTTACTCGACTGAGTGGTCCGATGATGAGCAGCCCGCTACGTACTCCGGCAACGAAAACGGTGGGAACGGGAATTCTTTCGAAGAGGATTCCAGCACTGGGAAAGGGGTTCGTGTCCGCGCTCTTTATGATTATGAAGGCCAGGAACAGGATGAGCTCACCTTCAAAGCAGGTAAGTGTAAGTGACCAGATGTCACAGGAGATAGGATTGTGTCCACCTTCATTACAGTTCATGTTTACTCATTAATTTATGAACTTATTAAGGTATAGAAAGAGCCTGGAACACTGTGGGCCGAAGTTTGATGATAAGATGACGAGCTGTGGCATCACACATGTGCTGAAAAATCATCACGTCTGTCCTAGTTTCTATCCTAAAGCTCGTTTCCTCTATAGAAGATAGCTGTGATTAGTCAATAATAGCCACATGGAAAACAAATTACAGGCACTTGCCACCAATTAACAGGAGCTGTTTGGGAAATGGAGTGGGGAGAGGGCTTTAAAGCCCCACACTGTGACATGACTACCAATTAAAAACAAGCTTTGCAGAGAAGAATAACTAGAAGGCACAGCTGTGCGTCTTCGTCTGGATTCCTGTACAACATATCCAGGTTGTATTATCACAATTTGAGATGTTTTTTTAATCCTCTTAGGGTTATCTGACAATGACTTTAGGGTCTTAAAAGATGTCTTATACCTCTATGCAAATTCTGTTAGTTCTAAAAGAAAAATGCAAGGTGCCCTGGGGAGTTTTCTCGTAAACAAACAAAGTTTCTATTTACATTCAGTGTTACTCACCAAACTCCATTGTGTGTACCTTTGGTGTTTAACAAACGTGTCGAATGCACTTCTTTACTTTACATTTGCAGAGCCAATTTAATTTTGACTTTGTCCTTATTTGTGGGGGGAAACTTGATTGGCATATGGGATATGGAAAAACCTAAATTGATCTTTAAATTTGGATACTTTTTAAGCAACAAAAACACAAATTCTTTATTTCCCTACCACTTTCAAACCTGTATAGTGTAAAACAACAAGTTGTTGTTTCATTTGGGTTACATGCCAAACTGTTTCTTGGAATAAGTTCATATGGAAGCTAAGCTAACAGCTGTATATTTACTGTACAGGCAAGAAAGTCATATCTTATCCCAAAATGTCAACAAAAAAAGTGAGTTAATAAAATATGAAAAATCCAAATAATTACAAACAATTTTAGTTTTCTGGTCAAATGTTTCCGGTAGTAAGAGAGTCTTCAGTATTTCTAAAATTCTGCCTCACTACAATACAAAAACAGACTTTATGGAGCAGTATTACCAGATATTTAAATTTTAGATTTCCATTCACTATTTGACAAAGGACTACGTGTTGTCTAAGGACCGGTGTCTCCTTCACAGGTGATGAACTGACCAAAACTGAGGACGAAGACGAACAAGGCTGGTGTAGAGGTCGTTTGGACAGCGGCCGAGAGGGACTGTACCCGGCCAATTACGTCGAGCCAATCTAGTGACGTTACTGGACAAGGACATGGACATTTGAAGCAGCTTGAACTGTCCCGTCCAATTGCACCCCGCACATAACCAGAGACTTAAGAGCAACACATCCCTTGCCCAACAGATGCGCCAAGCAGTCTTGCCGAAATAAAAACTTAGTAACCTAAAAGACAATATATCAGTATAATATATTTTATCCAGCATTTGGGGTGGGTGGACTTACACATTTAAAAACAGGAGCAGCAGTTATTCCAGTATATACACACTCAACTATAACATCAAGTCAGTGCAGGAACACATTGCTTCTCTGTGTAGCTGTATTTAACGTATAATGCAGCTTATTTAAACTTGCAGTACACTGCAGTCGTTTCTCTTGTGAAAATGGGAAGATAATATAATCAGTTATACCCATTCGACAAAGGCGAGCTTCTCTAACCTGCATTGTGTATATACAGTGTGATGCCATTTCTGTGTAGCATTTTTAATGCTGTGTGTGTGGTCAGCCGTCATTCTTCATCTGGAATGCTGTGTAGTGTTAAAGTACCACAAACAGTATCCTCTATTTTTTATTTATTTTTTCTCGTTTTTTTGTTTTTCTTTGTGATTTGGTCCAACCTCTTTTCCAGTGTGTGCAGTGCTATGTGTTTTTAACTGTTTCTGAACTTGCATAGCAGCATGTGCTATGCAAAAACTTGCATTCCCTGAATCCTGCAGCCTCGTACAGGCTACAACTTGATGCAACACTTCAACTGCAAATGCAGAGTTCACTTTTTTAGCATCACAATTTTCTGGACATGCTTCTGTTTTCATGAAAGGAAACTTGTTGATGAACTGATTTTATGTTTGTTTGTTTGTTTGTTTGTTTTGTTTTTGACATATTTCTTTTCTTAGCATCACAAACACGTTTGACAACATCATCCTCATGCAATCCAAGAAAAGGATATTACAGTTTCTGCAGAAGCTTTCATTCTTGGTTCAGTAATTCAGGTCTCATTTTAATCCACTACTGCTAACAAGAAACACGAGTGATACATTCCCTCAGAGCCAAGTCGGATCAAGTCATCTTCTTGAGCTTATAAGAGATGGGTTCTGAACAATACCTGTGCCGGGCACTTTTTTTTCCAGAGCGAGGGGCCGATGGAGGCCTGTCAGAGCATTACAGTGCTACAGACGGTTTTCTGAAGATCGAAGCCTCTTCAACAGGACATGAATGTATGTTTGGGCTTAAAAGAGGGCATGTTGTCTAAACATAGTTCTCCACCATCATTTAAAGCCCTACCTAGCAAACAGCACTAGTTATGTGGCCCGTTTCCCTGCTGAGCCAAAGAATGCCCCAATACCATCAACTTTCTGTTTTCTCTTCATGCAATAACTTCACATATCACAACAGCTTCAGTGAGGATCAACTTGTAGCTGCATCCCAGTCCACCCAAACTTCATTTGTCTGCAAAACGCCACACAATGACACAGGGAATACTTTTGTCACCATTACTGCACTGCCTGTAAGACTACACAGTGCATTACATGGTTATTTTTAAATCTTTAACTCGCTAGAAATGAAATGTATAGCAGGAATTGCATCAGATGTTGATTAGTGAGATATCTTTCTACGAGTTGCACCTAAATCTCTGATTAGATGGGAGAGATGCTTTTTCTTTTTTTTTTCTTTTTTTTTTTAAACTTAGTTGTCCTGGAGTTTTTAACTGGACCAACAGCAGTCAGATGTGTTTAGCTCTGTGTCTGGAACAGGATTTGACAGGTTTGGGTCTCACACATGAGGAAAAACACATCACCAGCTCACAAGTTGTGTCTTAGAGTAAAGCTGTCCAGCATAGCAAAAAGGACTCCTATCATTAAACTGTCCCACTTCCTCGATGCGCGTATGCACATACACATACATATTACATACACGATATACAAGAAACACGCAAGTTCAAACACATAACCCACACTACCAAGTTAATATTTTGGGGGAAAACTTCATCATCCAGTGCGTATGAGTTGTGTATGTATGTACGTAATGTAACAGAAAAACAATGGTGAAAAAAAAAAAAAAAAAAAAAAAAATTGCAAGTGATTGACTATTAAGACAAAATGTAGTGTTATACATGTAAATGTGATTCATTAAGATAACAGCTATGGAAAACATGTTAAATAATAGATACCATATCGTATGAATTTCATTGCAATGGAATTGTCAGTGTATCATAAAAGCGTGACGTTATCCCACGCTGTCAGATTTGTATATGACTATGTAATTTAAAGATTATATTCTATTGTAACTGTACAACTGTGTTGAGTTGAAAAATGAGACCTAACCATGTTGAGGCAGTAAAAAGGTGTACATGTAAATGCTTTTTTATGTTGATGATCTCTTCCTTATGCACACAGGGGACAGCAGCTCATGTTGTGGAAACCCTATATTAGCAGTCTAGAAGATGTATGTTCATAGTTAGTGATGTACTTTTATCTCCTAACTGGTGTAGTGCCTGTTCATCTTGATGTAACAAGAAGTTCATTTAAATATGCATAAAGATGATTATGATCACAGATAATGACGATAGTGATGAAAAACCCGACTCCAATTTGTTGTGATGGTGTCAATATTGCGATATTGGTTTGAAAGGCGAAACAAGTTTGTTGAAAAAAAAATATTCATTTAGCGTCTGTGTGGTTTTTGTATGGACTGCACATGTGATTTATTATAGAATTCCTCGTTTCTACTTATGAAGGAGACAACATTTGGTAATATATTGCTTTATTCTGGATCCCGAACATAATCTCAAAGACAGAAATGTAAAAAGGATTATCCATTAAGGCAAGTTTAATAAAATTCACTTCAAAAGTCACTTACTTTGGCATTGCGCTGCAACTTCTAAATATTCTGACACTTAAATAGGAAAACAAGAAGTGTAATTGTTTAAAAAATAATCATTTCAAAGACAGAATTTAAAGGATTGCTTTGACATTTTGGATGCTAGCTTTCTTGCCGACAGTTAGATGAGAATATTGATACCACTTCTACAAAGTCTGTATGCTAAATACTTAGCTGGAGCCACCAGCTCGTCAGCTTAGTTAGCCGCGCTCTGTACAAAGACATTGAAGCTCACTGCAGAAACAAGATCCACACGTAAAAAGTGATCTTCACAGGCAGATTGTTTTAACCTTAGGACAGAACCAGGCTAGCCGTCTTCATGCTAAGCTAAGCTAGCCGAATGCTGGCTCCAGCTAAATATGTACTGTACCGATATGAGAGCGGTGTCAATCTCTTCATCTCACTCTCGGCAAGAATACCAAACGAGCATTATTTCTTTTAATCGTTTCCATGGAAGAAATACGTGTCCTTTTGAGAAACCCGATGTCACACCAAAAATAAATGTCAAACAAAGAGTGCTTAAGACAAATGAAATGATAGGCAGGAGTGCATAGTCCAGTAGGCAGTCTTTTCAATTGAAGTGAAACATCGTGTACAATGAACGATCGAGCTTCAGAGTTCATGTTTCTTCTGTATGTCCAGCATATCTTTGGTTCCTCCTCAGCTCGTTCTTTTCGCACCAGCCGATCCTCTTCATCATACGGGGTTGACGAACTGGTAGACCAGTCTGCTTGATACATCAGGCTTTCGGATGATGCCTTTCTTGTAGTACTGGCGTATAGAGCGACTCATTTTGTCATAGTTCATAGCCGGCCGGTTCTTCCTGATGCCCCATAGTCTGGCCACAAGAGCTGAGTCTTCTATTTTGAAAATCCCTTTAGACAAAGGAAAGGAAATGTACTCTGTTTGGATTTGGAAGTGAACAAGAGAGTCTAATATTTTGGTACATATTCTTATTTGCTTTCTTGCCGAGAGTTAGATGAGAATATCGATACCACTCATGAAGCTACCGCCAGGAGATAGTTAGCTTAGCTTAGCACAAAGAGTGGAAACAGGTAGCCTGGCTCGATCCAAAGCTTTAAGAAATATGCATACTGGCCCCTCTAAAGTTCACTAATTAACAAATGTCTCCATTAAAAAGCGAAGGGTAAAAACAAGTTTATGCTTTACGAGGGATTAGACCTATGGGATTATGTGATGAAGTATTTCTTGGCTGGGTGCAGTGACTTGCAGTGGTGGAGGAAGATAGAATGACATGATGTGTTAATTAGTGAACTTTAGGTGCTGGTAGGCAGATTTTTTTACCTTTGGGCAGAGCCAAACTAGCTGTTTTCCTAAAGCTAACTAATGTCTATATGTAGCTTTGTATTTAGTGGACAGACGTGAGAGACAAAGGCCTGTTGATCTATCTCACTCTTGGCAAGAAAACAAATAAGCGTATTTCCTCAAACTTTCCTTTAAGCCCCCCTATTTAGCATGAATAATCAGTGTATACACATTTAAGAAAGCTTTTATAACCCATTACAATGTGGCATCACCTTACCTTTGTCTTTGTTAAGCCAGCGGATGCAGCGGCTGTAGTTATGAGGCTTGAGGAGCAGCTCTCGGAGGAACTGCCACAGGTGGATGGGCTGACTGGGGTAGTTACACATCACGTCTGACCAGGAGTCATCATCAGCTGCTGACGTAGGGGAGACTTTCAGAAAACCTTTGTATTTTAATCAGTAAAACCATTGTTTTAGTTATAACTAGTTATAACCAAGAACTTACCAGATTTGTTATCTTCTGGTGGGCAGCGCTCCTTCATTGCTGCAGCTGAACAAACAGACCAACAACAAAAAAAAGAACCAATCATGTTGCAGTTTGTACCACACAGAATACTTAAAGCCAGGTCTTAAAGTTGCTCTTGGTCACACTGCATTTGCTTCACAATGAGCCTTTCTTAATTTGCATAACAGCTGAGTTGCTGTAGGTTCATTTCCCCATGTTCCTGTTATTCTCACCAGATCTCCAGATGTCCAGATGAGCGTACAGCATGTCTCCAAACTGCGAGGAGTGTTGTCTGAAGTCTGCTTCTGTCATGGCGCACAGATCCTTCCCGCTCAGCTCCTTAAACATTGTGCTGACCTGCGGCAGCCTGTACAGGTGCTCGGTCCAGAGGAGCCACTTCTGAACGTGCACACAGCTCCAGTCCAGCGGGTCTAAAGAGGCAAACGCAAAAAGAGAGAAGGCATTTTATTTGAAAAAGCTCACCAACGTGGTCAGACCTTAAATGATTATTTCCACCAATGAAAACATGACAACATCACTTCAAAAGGTCACTAACAGACATGTGTTTTCGTCTTTACAGTCGGCCTATTCTGGAGTCCAGAATCCTTATTACAAAGTTGTAATTCTAAAGAGTTGGAGTAACTGTCAGAAATCCTTTTAGAATGACGTTACAAGACAAAGAAGAAAGTTTGACAGAAATTAATGTGACAATTAACCAAACCAGAACAGAAAAACAAAACCTAAAAGAGAATCAAGTTAGTGTTATGTTCCTTTCAAGGACCACAGGACTGGTTTTACTTGTAAAAGTCTGTTTCCCAGTCACAGAGTAATACTCAGCCTGAGGAAACAAGGCTTTATTGACTTTACCTTACCTAACTTTTAAACATAAACATGCTATTAGTTTCCCTATGGGAAATGTAGGCTCCAGTGTTAATTGAGTTTGATCCATATTAGGGACAAAAGGTCAGGATATTTTACCCTCTGCTGCTTTTTTACAAAATATTAATGTCTTTATGTAACACTATATTGCTGGCTTACGCATTCAAACTATATGCAATTTTAAAATGATTTTCCCCCATAAATATGTTTCCTACTTCCTGAGAAGAAGTGTGCCGTATCAAAAGCGAATAATCAAACAAGCACTGTATGATTTGCAGGCTCTAGATAAAGAACTCGGTTCATGAGAAGGGAAGATGATCGTCTGTCAACAGGAAGGTTTGGTGACAGAAACTTATGCCAACATTTTCTAACGGCGGGTTTGTCGACTCAAAGGCCTCTCTTTGATGATTATAACATGAAAATTAACCCGTTGTATCCTGCCCTACCTGGAGCAATGTTGAGCAGTTTGCAAGCCGTGTCGACGTCCTTCAGCACTTCTCCCACCACCATGGTCTGCACCTGCTCCAGACAGCGCTCCTCCACTTGACCCTGCATCTCGGGGCAGGGGACCTGGGTCTGGCTGGGCTTGGCTGGGCTCATCTCGAGAGTCCTGGAGGGGGGAGCAGCAGGAGCCGGGGCCTCTGTCATCCTCAGCACCCAAGGGTTCTCCTCTATAGCTAATCTGTCGTAGCCGGGGAGGTAGGCCATCCTGGTGTCAGTGTGCGGGTGGCTGATGTAGAGAGGTGAGTATGCAGTGCAGCCTGTGTGTTCACATGGACTCCCCATGCTCATGTTTGTTTAACACTGAAAGAAGCAGTGTTGTCGTCAGTGTCACTTACTGAACTACACCCTACCTGATATTTTCAACAGTGACATTGACAGAGGTGCGTTGATATGTTACCATACCCAAATGCTCAATATTTAAACAGTAGCAATCGTACAGTAAACTTGACATTTGTTCTATGGCATTTACTTTGGAAACTGGAAAACAATTGTGTCTGTTGAATTCATTGAAGCCATTGTTTGTCTTTCAATTTGTTTTAATGTAACACAAAAATTCAGTTTTTAATCCAGCGTCTGTCAGAAATCAGATTCTCTTATGATGTTGTTTGGAAGAATCCAGGTCAAAGGCCATTCTGACCGAACCTTTTCAATAGTGATCAACAATATCAGAAATCAATCGACTCCACCTTTTAGATAATAAATACAGATAAAGAAACGACGATCAAAGCTTAAAATCTTAGTAAAAGAAAAATGAATGTGTCAGTTTTACTGTAATTCCAAAATGCACGTGATTATGTCAGGCTATTGTCAAAATGTAACACCCAGTGCTTTTTCAAAAATATCAGGTCATCAAGTTAATTGCAAAATAAAAGCTTGATAGAATAGAGCCTAAAGGGTGGGACACGTATAATATGTGGATAAAGGATAAGTTGCTGGAGCGTATTCAGCTTGGTATGAGTAAGAGAACAGCTCACAAGGCTGGGAGTGGTGCTGCATGCCAGTATTTGATTTGACAAAATTATCCACCTGTTTCCATTTCAAGTGATATGCATCCATTTAATACGTAACGCTTTTTTTTTTTAATCAGTCTTGCCCTCTTTCATCCAAGGCAGAAAAGGGTATGACATTACAAAAGACAAAAATTAATGACAAAAGTGACTGATAATAGATGTGACAAAAGTATCTGCAGTATCAGACTCTGTTCACTCTGAACGCATTATGCTGAATATAATTCACAGGCTACCTTTTGGTCAACATTGCCTGTGAAATACTGACAGGTTGATGGATTAGTTGACAACAATGACACATGGAGTGAGGTGGCGTGATAAGGCAGTGCTCAAAAGCCGGGCTGCTGTTGGAGTTTTGCTACCAAAACAGGGTTATAGATAACTGATAACGTTCTTAAGTGCGTTTGCAGGACAAGAAAGGAGGTGCAGATGACAATAAGGACATCAATAGCAGTTATTTATTGCCTGCAGCCCGCAATCTATTTTCCAAATGTACCACAAAGGTTCATCTTCTTCAGAGATGTGATTAAGTGTGTATAATACTGCAAGATTATCAATGCAGGAGAGGAATATTTGTAAAAGAAAAACCTGTGTTAACAAGCTGCACGGCCTAGATTTTGTGGACACATGTCTTGGCTATTATTCCATCGCCTGCGAGCATTAACTGTTTAAGTGTTTAGCGGTAAAAAACTTGCTCTTCTAGATTATTCTAGTTTAATGGGAAATGTTTGGTTAGTCTGTCTGTGTGTGGTGTGTGTGTTTAAATGAAAGCAGCACGCTCATGAAAACAAGTCTGTTATTTGCAGACTTACGGCTTACACCTCGTTAGATAGCAAGCGAAGCGATATGAGAGGCATCGAGTGGATATGAAAAGCTTTGGTCATTCATGGCTGCATGCATTCCACTGTTCTTTGGACAAAGGGTGTTTGACAACACACCTTTATGAGCTGTTCTGTGTCTGTTCAGCAAAATGTCTGTCTGTGTGCACGTGCGTGTGTGTGTGTGTGTGCGTGCGTGTGTGCGTGTGTGTGTGTTACAGGTTGAAGGGTGGCAGGAAAAAGGAAAAAGAGAGAGAGCGGGAAAGAGAGAATAAGTCATGTAAGTAATATTTCTTATCTAAATACACAGCTTTGCTTTTTATCTTAATGCAATCATTGATTCGTTGACTTAGCTCGACCTATTTCTTCTCTCTTCAAAAACGTGATCATGGTCATTTATCCAATTCTAAATAATATGCACCTTTTCTGGGAATAAGTCGGGGGAAAAAACAAAGATGTTAGCGTCCCAATTTGAAAAGCATCCCTTTAAATAATGTTGGATGTATTGCAAAGAAAGCAAATTCGTTATTAGAATGATTATCAGCCGGAGCACTAGTAGGGCGACTCCACTTTGACCAACGTCAATGTATGAGGATCAATAAAGCTGTAATATATGATCATTTATGTTAAGTAAAACTTTGAAAGCAGGACTTTTGATTTGCTGTAGGACGTTTTCTACACAGGTCTTTTCACAGCAGACATTTGACTCGTTAAAGTAGCAAAGGAGAGGTCTTCCAAATAACATCACCCTTCCCTTCAAGTGTCCCAGTAAACTGTGGCAGTGAGCCAGCATGCACAGCACGAGGACCCTGAAAGCAGCTAAATGGAATTCAGCCTTCATTCATTTTGATTAGCTATGTGCTCTCAGTATTGTGACGTGTCGAAATATCTGCTGTGAAAAATGATGCTATTTATTTTATCTAATGGATATAATATTTGTATAGGGACAAATGTAGAGCATGAACCAGAGCCACAGTTGCGGCAGTAGCTTCGTCCGTGGGGACTTGGCTTGGTAACCGGAGGGTCGCCTAGTTCAAGTACGGAGTGTGGACTCCTGGGCACTGAGCGAGGTACCGGACCCCCACACTGCTCCCCGGGCGCTGCTGAGTAGCTGCCCACTGCTCATAATACTAAAATAGGTTAAATGCAGAGTCCGAATTTTGCTGTACATGTGTGATTCTTCCTTTTCCATTCCGCAGCATTTATAGCCAAACTCATGTTTAATGCCTGTGTCTAGATTGGCCTTTTTTTAGAAAACACAAAGCTCAACAATGAAAAATGTCTTTTCAAAAAATAGCACAAGACACAAACTATCAACAAACAACCACACAACGAAATGACCATCAAACTCAATGACGTGCGTTAGTTTAAATTATGACTGTTCCCACTTCTGGGAACTGTCTCGATCCATTTGAAGTTCACATTTCGACCCCCCCGAGAAATCCGTCTTTCCAAAAGAGGATTCGGGAAAGAGTGCCTTGGAGTTCTCCACAGTGTCACTGCTTTACTTAAAATATATGGCCTGAATACTTCTTCCACTACTGGTCATAGATGTGGTAGCAGTATTAGCAACAGATACCACCATGTGGTAGTAATAATAGTAGTATAGTAGCAGTAGTAGAAGTATTTTGAGTTTACGGTGAACTGTTGTCTTACCTTGTCAGTGTTGGATTCAGTTTTCAATGCTGAGGCCTCTTCTCAGCTCTGCCTGGCTCTTCTCCTGGACTGTTCCTCTGTCTTAGTTTAAGTGTGGACTAAAGTCAAGGTCCTGTGGACACTGTATCTATGTTGTCCTCAGGTGAGGATGTGCAGTACTTAATCTTTGTCTCCCACCCAGCACTCACAGCTGGATCCCTTCTGTCCACATCCGCTATCGAGACACCTTGTTTCACTCCTGGTCTTTGACTTATTTGAGACACAGTGCCTTTGTGACATATCAATTCTGAAAGAAAGGGTGTGTCCCAGTGGGGGAGGTAGCTCTAGGTGCCTACCATGTAATGACCTGGGGCAGTATGGCAGAGTTCTTTCAGTAAATAAACTTGGTGAGTCTTAACAGCCCGGTGGAGGGATCTACGGCTCAGGCCCAGTAGAAAACCAGAGGAACTCAAAGTGAAAAAAAGACAAAGTGAAATCACACTTTATGAAGTGTTACGCTCGACTAACACTCACTGTCAAGTTGTTCCACTTTTAGTGGATCAGCAAACTGTTTGCGTGTGTTAGCTTTCTATTGCAGTCAAATTCACGGTGGATGAAAGCGAATTCCCATGGTGAAAAAGGGGTTTGCTAATGAGTCAACACTGGGCTTTATGGGGACTACATATAGGACAGAGATGAGAGGAAATGACATATAAAGGATAACTTGTGTCATCAATAGTCAAGATTGACTGAAATACGGATGTATTGCTCAAGGCGATAGAATCTAATATATATCACTGTGTGGTTCGTGTGTGTTTGTATAGCCTTGAACTCATATGGACACATAAGTAAGGACGCATGGGATCTGAAACATCCATGAAATATCAATAAATCATCCACGGGAAAATAATGGTCATAGCTGTTTCGAAAGGTTGAAAAATTATTATCGGAAAAGTTGAATAACTGGTACGCAGAGCGAGTGCAAGAGAAGGAAAGTGAGCGTGTGTAAATGTTTGCTTAAACTAAACAGTAGTGTTTGTGCGGTTGTGTTGAAATATTGAGTTATTCCATAAGGAGCTACTGCCTGAAAAACAACACCTTTAGTCAGTTAATCAGTCTTTTTTCTTTATATATATATATAGAGACATTTTCATACACAAAAAGGATCGAACAAAGTGTTTCACACAGATGAAAGAAAAAAAAGAAAGAAGACCAGTAAACCTCCAGGCTACATGTAATCTTATCAGACACATCTACAGCTCTTTAACTTGTTAGCGACGGTTGCTCAGTGACTCTTTTCTTCAAACAAACCCCCCAGTGTTCTCATCACCCTCAACACTTTTAAAGTACTTTAAGTAGTCGCTGACACCAGAGACCAATGCACGGGAGCTGAATCGACCCCCCTGCTTATTTTCATCTTAGCAGTACAGTGTGTGATGCGTATTTATCTGTGGTGCTTTACTATGTGGTGGGAAGCTACTGAATGTAGAAAGATGGCTCTGGCAGTTTGAGGGAAAATGATGAGCGAGAGCAGGCGCTGCATGTCAATAATGCTCTTAATGATGCAGCACTGTCTTGTCATAGGCTTTTTATGTTAACTTAAATGTTTCTTAATCCTTAAAAAAGAAAAAGACCCTGTAAACCCATGAAATACTCACCAAGCCCTTGTTAAACGCATGATTTCCTTAATACAGTAAATGCAAAAAAAAATTATCCACAGCCGTGCACAAGAACATTTGATAAAAGTGTTTCAAATTTCAAATTAAAATGCACTGACATCACTCGTGAATGCCTGTAGTGTGAGTAGAGGTTAAAACGTATACAAATCAAACCATAATTGACTGAGGAAGGAAGAAAATATCATGTCGGGGGGTTCAAATCTGTGTAAAATCATGAGTTCAGATTTACTGTATTGAGGTGTTCAGTCCAGGAAATAACGAATAAGCACTGCTGCACAAACAACATGACACAAAGCCCGAGACTTTAGTTTTCAGTGATAATTTAATCATACAAACATTCATCAAACATACAGGAAGAAAAGAAAAAAAGCTTTCATCTGTTTGCACTTCCTCACTCATAAATGTGCTGTTGTATGAGTCCAATGCCAACTGATTCATTCTGCAATCTGGCTAGTGGAGACCTCAGAGAGATATTACACTAAGAACAAAATACACTCGATGAATTGGCATCGACAGCAGGGAGAAACATTTATCATTAACATTTTTGCACAGTTAAACACAGAGATCCACGTGACATGTCGTAGCATTGGCTGGTATTGTATTGTCAAAGTCCAGTAACCCCCCCGGGGCTTACAGTTAGAGCCTCAACCTGAAGAGGTGGTCTTACACACACTTAACTGTACTTATGGAGGAGAAACGAGCGCACAGGCTTTGTCGTGGAGGTCGTATTACTCAGTGCATAGATCGGCCCGTCAGTGCAAGTAGATATGCAGCAACAGTTCTTCAGCACAACACGAGTCTGTCACTTTATTGTAGTTTTTACTGGTGCGGTTATGTTTGCGTCTGACACGATCAAACAGGATCAAATGTGTTTTAAGAAGCTCATCAATGAATACTGAGAACATTGTAGACTCTACGGTGGCATCATGTAAGCATCATTTTAACAATAGACAGGAATATTCAGAACAATAATTACACTAATAAAACTGCCGTTTTCAATGAAAATATACAATGTTGAATCTTTGGGTAAATTAATGTTTCCAAAAAAAAAAGAAGAAAAAAACAAAACAAAAAAGAGATCTTCTTCTACATTCATCAAATACATTCAAATTAATATGATAAACTCCATGACAGCTTTAAAATAAAAATTCAGAGCAGGTTGACAAAGAACATTTATGTTTTCATGGCTTGAGTTCAATGTCTTATGTCATATTGTGCATTACTCCCATTATCTTGAGTTGTTTTATTTTAATGCACAACTAAATCTTAGCTTCAGACAATAACTGGGGAATTTTTTAATACTGCATTAATCCTAATAATGAATATTCTGCTAATATTTTATAGATGTGTATATATTTATATATATAAAGTACCAGTGAAATCCTGACTACAGAAGGCGTAATTAAATTGTTGTCTCCAGATCTTTAGAGTAACTTCAGAGAAAAACGTTTCTGTACAATGAAGACTAAACTTGAACAATTCATAGGAGCTACACTGTAAATAAGAATTCTGTTCCTCAGTGTTGATCTTATCTTCTGTTTGTTAAGAGTAATGGCTGACTCCCTCCAGTGGAGAAAATTGCATCGCATTTAAAGTTGTACATACTATGACAGCATAGAAATGATTGCCCATTAATGTAAAGGCCATGAATGAGCTTCAGATATATTTCTGAAGGATGTTCTGATGGCTGTTCCCCTTACTCTTAACAAGTGTATATTAAAAAAAAATCAAGAT